>PITA01010544.1:0-71289 GCA_004023965.1 Spilogale gracilis
CTCCCCAGCCACCTGGACGGGCCGGCCCCGAGTCCCGAGCCCCGAGCCCCCGCACCCCGCCGTTCTCCCCCCAGGAAGCCCCGCACCTAACCCACCGCCACCCTCACCGCCGCCGCAGCCGCCGAGGTGCCGCTCCTACTGCCCCGGATGTACTCCTTCAAGGCAAGGCGGTCCCGCCTACTCGTGAGCACTTCCGGGTCAAGCCTCCGCTTGGGCCAGAACAAACTGAGCGCCAGTCTGGTAAGTGAGGGTTCTGTCGGGGTCGTGCGGGAAGGTACTAGGGGTGCCGAGACGTGGGGTTGAGCCGATGGGTCGGGGTCCGACGTGAAGGGAGCTGGGATATCCCCGGTCCTTTTTGAAGGCCAGACCTGAGGTGCAGTTCACCCTCCGTCCGTTTTCTGAGCAGCAGCTACCTGCTAGGCACTATCGCGGGGGCCTGGAACACACTGGCTTACAAGCCGACCCTGGCCCTGCTTCCAAGTGGATGGCATCCTGGGCGGGGGCCGACTGTAAACAAGTCAACGAGCAAACACTGTTACCTGAAATAGTAGTGGGGCGGTGGCGGGGAAGGCCTGAGAGGCTCACTCGGTTTAGCCTTTGCCTTCCGCTAAGGTCAACGATCCCAGGGTGCTTGGATGAGTCCCCCCTTCGGGCTCCCTGCTCAGTGGGGAGCCTGCTTCTCCCTCTGTCGCCCCCGCCCCCGCTTGTGCTCCCTTACTCGCGCGCTCTCTGACAAATAAAGTCTTTAAAAAAATAAATAGGAGTGGGGGGAAACGATGTTTGTGAGTACTTTAAAGAAAATTAGTGACGCCTGGGTGGCTCAGTCCTTAAGCATCTGCCTTCGGATCCGTTCATGATCCCAGGGTCCTGGGATGGAGTCCCACATCAGGCTCCCTGCTTAGTGGGAAGCCTGCCTCTCCCTCTCCGACTCCCCCTGCTTATGTTCCCTCTCCCGCTGTGTCTCTCTGTCAAATAAATAACTAAAGTCTTTAAAAAAGAAAAAGAAAATTAAACAGCATAATGTAATAGAACAAAGTGAGGGAGTAATCCTTAAGATCTTAAGGAAAGCATTGGAGGTTGAAGGAATAGCAAAGGCCTTGCACTGGTAATAAACTTTGCAAGGTCAAGGAAAAGAAAAAAGGACATTGTTACTGGTGCAAAAAGAGGAAGGAAAATGAGGCCGGATGCTTAAATGAGCCAAATCTTACAGTGTCTATGAGCCAGGATAAGGAGTTGGACTTTTTTTTGGAGAACAATGGGAAACCATTCAAGGTTTCTTTTTTTTAAAGTGTTGTTTTTATGTGACAGACACATGACCAGACTGGGAATACAAACAGGGGAAGTGGGGGAGGGAGCCTGATGTGGGGCTGGATCCCAGGACCCTGGGACAGTGGTGACCTTAGCTGAAGGCAGAGGTCTAAGGACTTAGCCAGGTGCCCCCCATTGAAGGTTTCAATGCAGAAGAGTGATGTGCTCTAATTTATGACTTTAAGATTAAAACTGACCTTCATCAGAAAGGTTGTCTTCAGTTGTCTTTGAGCAGTGAGAATGCATGAAACCCAAACTGAAAGCCAGAAAGAGTGCATTAGAGACATCTTCATTGTACAGATGTGAAAAACTAAGTGCCAGAGAGGTGAAGGGGTTTGGTCTTTTAAGAACCCAAGTGTTCCAACTCCTTCTGTTGCCTTCAGGATTATCATCTCGATGTCCATATGTAATAATTGTCACTTTCTAAAACCCTTTAGATAATTTCCTTTCCTTTTCATGGTGGTTCTCCACACTTAAGGGCATCACTGTCATCTGGTAGCTTGTTAAAAATGCCTATTCAAAAAAAAAATCTGTGTAAGTATAAAATAGGTAGTTTCCTCTAGTTTTCTGTGGTAATGGAAATTGCATAGAATTTCAGGTTTAAATATGGAATTTCTGGTAAGTCACTTAACCCTGTCTTATTCTTACATTTAAATTGCTGTTGATAATAATTATAGCAGCACTTTTCAAATGCTTTGATCTCAGGATCCCATTACACTTTTAAAATGTACTGCGAACACCACGGAGTTTGTGCGTGTGACTTATATCTCTCAATGTTTACCATTTTAGGTCTCAAAACAACTTTCAAAAATTTATTTAAGATAATAAATTCATTACTTGTTAACATGGGTAGCATTTCTATGAGAATATTTTCCAAAACAAAAAAATAATTAAGAATGGCATTGTTTGGAGCGCCTGGGTGGCTCAGTGGGTTAAAGCCTCTGCTTTCAGCTCAGGTTATGATCTCAGGGTCCTGAGGTCGAGGCCCGCATTGGGCTCTCTGCTCAGCTGGGAGCCTGCTTCCTCCTCTCTCTCTGCCTGCCTCTCTGCCTACTTGTGATCTCTCTCTCTCTGTCAAATAAATAAAATCTTTAAAAAAAAAAAAAAAAGAATGGCATTGTTTGAAGCTCCTGGATGGCTCAGTCAATTAAGAGTCCAGCTCTTAGGGCGCCTGGGTGGCTCAGTTGGTTAAGCGACTGCCTTCGGCTGAGGTCATGATCCTGGAGACCCAGGATCGAGTCCCACATTGGGCTCCCTGCTCAGCTGGAGGCCTGCTTCTCCCTCTCACTCCCCTGGCTTGTGTTCCCTCTCTGGCTGTGTTTCTCTCTGTCAAATAAATAAAATCTTTAAAAAAAAGAGTCCAGCTCTTGATTTCTGCTCAGATCATGATCTCAGCCCACATCAGGCTTGGTACAGGCATGGAGTCTGCTTAAGATTCTCTCCCATCTCCTTCTGCCCTTCTCCTACCACCCCCCACCACCACTCTTTCTTTTTCTTCCCCCCCCCAAAAAGAATGGCATATTTTCACAACTCTTTTTAATATCTGGTTTAATAGAAGATAGCTAGATTCTCCTATCTCCCACATTCATTCTCTTGTGATAGCACTCGTCACGTAGCTTCTGGAAAATTGCACCAAGTTGTGTGAGAATGAGAATGTAAAGGAAAATAAGATCCTAGTGTTAATACGAAAATCATTTTGAAAAAGTCCCAAGGACCCCAGAGGTCCCTGTTTCACACTTTGAGAATCACTGGATTGCAATATTGTTACGACAGTCAAAGGAAATAGGGGCTTGATTTGAATGTCATTAAAACTATATGCACATTAAAAAGCAGATGCTCAGCCTTTGCCCTTAGAGATGCCAAATCAGTAAGTCTGAGTGGGACCAAGAAATATTCATCTTTAACAAGCACCACGGATAAATTTGTTACAAGTTTTCAAAAATTGCAATTTGAGAAAACCAGTTACAGACCATATTCACTCTAGAGTCTTTTCCCCACTAAAAATTTAAAAGCTATTTTTCCATATATTCAAAAGTCTCCCATTAACACTTTCCCATCCTGGAAAGTCAGCAAGTTTGTAGCAATGGCCAGGTTGATGAATATCTGAATTGAAATTGTTGAATCCAGTCCTGTGCCAAAGACTGAGAAAATTTTTAGGCTCTGATCTGTAAGCTTACAGTCTTTTGGATAAATAGATAACGGATAGAAGAGAGAAACCGGTTAAGTCTTACAATTGAGTAATCTCATTGTGCTAGGTAACCAACAGAGCAAAAGAAATTCATCCAAAATGAAGAGGATAAATGTTGAGAGTGCTTCTTGAATAAGGTGAAATTGTAGAGAGGGTGGAATTTCCACAGGAAGATTGGTGGGGAGGAGCAGGAAGTTTCCAACAAAAGGGACCAGAACTTTAAAATAAAAAGTTATTTGGAGAGATTAGAGTGAAACAAGTGTAGTTAAGACTTTGAGCAATGACAGAAAACTGGGAAGACTGTAAGAGTTAAGCAAAGAAGGGAATGATAACGATAATCAGCCTCTAGGTGAGGAAACAGCTCATAACTAATTGGTGACAGAGGTATAACTGAAGACCAAACTCCTAGATCCATTCATTCCTTCAGCAAGCAATTATTCTGCACTACTGAGCTTCCTCCAGCTATTTCTGTTCTACCACCAGAATCTTCCTGGAAATTATGGATATCTGACCAAAATTTTGAAGCTTATCTCTTGGGCAGTGGAAAATCAATATATTTTTTAAAATAATTTATTTTTTTTAAGTGTGAGTAGATTTTTAAATCGTAGCGACTTTCTTGGATTTGTGTTTAGGACCAGTTCTGAAGGGAGTGGTGTTTGGGGTATAGTTGGAGTTAATAAGACCCATTTAGAAATTAGAAGAATAGTGTGGTGCCCAGGTAAGGTAAAAGGACTGTGACCTAGAGTGGGAATACAGTATGATTTAATGGAAAAGCATCTAGGAAGCGGAATAATAGTAACAATAGCATATATTTATAATATACCCACATTAGTTCATCTAATGCTCATAACTACCCTATGAGGTCATTAGTGTTAATGACCTTATTCAGTAGATATGAAAACTAAGGCCTCACAAGCCCACAGCTTCATCCAGGGATAGGATCAGACACTTCACTCTGTGCTACTAACCAAGAAGCCATGATGATCTTATAACTCTGATCTTGCAAAACTGAAGGAACTATATGGTATGGCTATCATCCAAGGTATGTATATACTAGACAAATAGATCTGAGGTTGAGAATGAGAAGTTCTGTTTCAGTTACACTGAGTTTAATTTTTTTGGACTATAGAGGGGAAAAAAGTGGATAAGGGAATCATAAATCTAGGCCCATTAACATCCTACATCAAGTAGGTATTTCTTTTTTTTATTTTTAAGATTTTATTTATTTATTTGACAGAAATACAGCTAGAGAGGGAACACAAGCAGGGGGAGTGAGAGAGGGAGAAGCAGACTTCCCGCTAAGCAGGGAGCCTAATGTGGGGCTCGATCCCAGGTCTCCGGGATCATGACCTGAGCCGAAGGCAGTCGCTTAACCAACTGAGCCACCCAGGCGCCCCTCAGGTAGGTATTTCTATCATTTGCATCCAGTAGCTTCAGCAAATGCTTATGGCAAAGGATTTAAGTCACAGTTATAGGAAATAATCCTGAGTTTAAAACAAAGCTCCAGTAAATACAGAAGAAGGTATTTTTCAGAAAATAGGTTGAAGTTTGAGCTGAGTGCCCAAATACCAGACATGAAGTGTGTGATGTTTCCAAGATACTACTGGGAGCATAAGGACTATTTTAATTAGGAACTTTTCCAAAAATAATCCTCAAAATGGTGATTTCTGTTGGAGTATTACTAACCTTTTTTTGGCTCAGATCTCTATAAAAATATTTGAATATAGGCAGAACAGTTTTATGTTTGTTCTTTGCAAAGAATAGAGGAGCAGTAACAATCTGTTCTTCATTTGCTTTTTCTCCCCCTTGCCAATTCAGAATGCCACTTTGGTCCATTTGTGTGCCAGGCATGGGAGATCTCCATTTTCCAAGTGTAACATGCAGGCAGGGAAGAGTAGATGAGCTGTAAATACAACCTAGAACACATTTAATTATGGAGAACAAAGTATTACTATCCCAGTGTACTTGAAACCAATATGATCTAGGCATCAGTGTTTTTCCCCACTTTGTGTTATCCCAGAACCGCTTCTGCAAACAGCACTTTCCTCAGTCAACTTAATATTGAGCCATGAGGATGGAAATCAGCTGCATTACTTCTTTACTTACTTCTGTTGAGAACTGGAGCAGAATGGAAATATTTCTTCTCTCTGAAGTTGGCAGGAACAGCAAAAAGGCAGTCTGTTAGGGATGACAGCTTAGGGGCTTTTCTTTGTTCTTTTTTCATCTTTATTTTTTTATGATATAGCCAATATTTAGAATAGTTCTATCATGTAAAATCACCTACATTTCTGACTATTCATGATCCTGGAAGAGCTTGTGTTTTATTGTACCTAAAAGATGAAAAAGGAGTTGAGGGGCACCTGGGTGGCTCAGTTGTTAAACAGCTGCCTTCAGCTCAGGTCAGGATCCCAGAGTCCGGGGTTCAAGCCCCTCATCGGGCTCCCTGCTCAGTGGGAAACCTGCTTTTCCCTCTCTCACTCTCCCTGCTTGTGTTCCCTCTCTAGCTGTGTTTCTCTCTGTCGAATAAAAAAAAAATAAAATCTTTTTTAAAAAAAGAAAGAAAAAGGAGTTGAATTAAATTTGAGTATCACTTTTCTGTTATTCTTATTAATGTGGAAGAAAGGTAATAAAACATTCTGCCAGGTAACTTCACCCACAAGTATAGCATGGTCCTTTTTAGCTGTTTATAAGGTGGCACTTTGATTGTCCTTTTTGAACTCTTTCCTCAGCCTCAGATGTCAGCTGCAGCATTGAGAAATAGCTGGCTCAGTCAGGAGAGCAAAAACTGTTAATCTCAGTATCATGAGTTCAAGCTCCACATGGAGCCTACTTAAAAAATGAGGAGGCATGATATTACGGGAAGCCCCAAAACTAGTGTATAAATTCCTGAGGGTATGAGACAGTATCCTAATACCCTAGGCGTCTCTTGCAGCACCCATCACTTCATCTTGAGCATGATGGGCCCCTGATTTAGCTGAGCTGTTTGAAAATTATTACACCAGCCTGAAAAGAATGGATATAGTCAGTGCAATTGTTGTTGAAGGTAACAAACTGATTCTGACACAAGTAAGGAAATTTAGTATGAAGACCTATTCTGATCCCAAGGGTGATTTACTCCTTCACTCTGTTTTCTGTCACTTTGTCACCTTCTCAGAGGCATTCCTTTCGCCACTGTTTTCTCTCCCAGCTGCTTAACAGCCTCTTATTTGCAAATGGATTGTGTCTCAGAAGCTCAGACTAGAAGTTATTCGTGTCTGGGCTGCCCATGGTGTGAGTACGAAGTGCCCAGGCTGAGCCTGCCTTTTACTGACCTTGACTTAAGAGCTGTTTAAAAGTGTTCATAGTATTTTTCTAACCCTGGTAGGTTTCTCTCAACTTCTAGTAGAGGCAAATGGTTGTGTCTGTACAGAACAGGAACCACAAATCTTTTTTTTTTTTTTTTAAGATTTTATTTGTTTGAGAAAGAGCATGAGAGGGGAGAAGGTCAGAGGGAGAAGCAGACTCCCTGCATAGCTAGGAGCCTGATGTGGGACTTGATCCGGGGACTCCAGGATCATGACCTCAGCCGAAGGCAGTGGCTTAACCAACTGAGCCACCCAGCAGCCCCGGGAACCACAAATCTTGACCCCTTGGGTAGTTTGTGTGCCACACTGTGGTGCATAAGGAGGAGAGGCGGTGGAAATCCATCATGAGGACTGCCTGGGAGTCACAGCCCCAGTTCAGTCACTTTTGCAAACTTAATCTTTTTTCTCCTACCCAACCATTTCTCCATTTCCTTTCTTGTCTTTACATTTAATCTTAATTTTTGTGGTTTTAATTTTGAATGAAAGTATATAAAGATGCTTATTTCTTTTTAAAACAATAAAAAATAAAGAAGTCCTATTGGAGGAAGTAGAATTCTGTGAAGAGCCAGAGCAGCACTTTAGTGAGTTTCTTTCTCTTTCCCTCTGCTCCCCTCCTACCCCTTTCTTCCACTTTCCCTCCCTCTCTCTTCTTTTCACCCTCTCTTTCCCTTCTGCATCCCTGTGTCTCTGCTTCTCTTTATATATGGCCCGAACCTGACTGCCTCAGCTCCTTCTCTTTCTCAAATGGCTCTAACCCACTGTGTCTCAAATCCAAATTCCAATATCAAAGACTTTGGTTAGTTAAGTTGGCCAAAAAGTTGACTTCCTCTAGGACCCCAGAACATAGAGATAGGTCTCAAAAAAGAGAAAGGTAAGCTAGGCACATCACAACAAAGATTATTTACCACAAACTCAGAATGCACAAAAACAATGTAATATATCATGATTGGATTCCCAAGTTCAGTTTATAGTGCCTGTTAGATTCATATTATTACTTATTTGCAATGAGCAAAAGAAAAATGCGAAATTTAAAATTAGATTGGAATTACATAATTTTTCCCCTCTAAGATTTTTAAATGGTTGCATAGTATTCTGAGTAAAGGTGTTCCATTTATCTTAAATAATGGTTTTATTATCAGATGTAGATTTTAGCACAGTGTCTAAAAGGACAATCAACAATAATAAGTAGCGGTTATTCAGTGATTACTACTGCCAGACCATATGTTTTTTACAGACAGTTTCCTTCAAATCTCACAACAGTCCTATAGAACAGGTACTTTTACTTTCCCTATTTTAAAGATGAGGGGACTGAAGCACAGGGAGATTAAGTCATTTACAAAAGTTGTAAGGCTGGTTTGAGTCCGTCAGGATTCAAGTCCAGGAAATCTGGCTCTAGAGATGTACTCTGAACCTCTCTGCTACCCTACCTCTTTCAGAGGCCTACAGTTCTGCTGATCCAGGGTAATTTAGATCCAGAATGGAATGTGATTGATAGTTCTCTCTTCTTGAAAGTGTTCAGTCTGCAATGCTATTATAGAGGAAATAAGGAAGTATAGTCATAGTCTCTGGATGCCAATCCATGAACCCTCGGCCTCAGAATCATCCAGAGAGCTAATTAAATACCATAAATTCCAAAGTCCAAGTCCAGAGATCCTTATTCACTAGGGCTAGGGTGGGTCCCAGGAATCTATATTTTTAACAAGCTCCCTGGATATTAGTAGTAACCTGGGCTTGGTAATCGTTTATCTGCACTATTATTTTCTGGGGCAAGATGGTGAATGAAGACTTTGGGAGTTGGGGTTGACTCAGGGACTGCCTTTAAGGGTTATGCCTCTTAAGTTCTCTGGAGATCATTAGCATTGGCTGTCTCAATATAATAAGTGCTAATAAATGCATGTCAGTTTGAATAATTACAATCCCTATTGCATAATGTTCTTCAGTTTACAAAGATATATCACATGCATTATCAGACGTAAACTAATTTCCATGAGTAAATATTTAGTGGAGATGTGTTAGTTTTGAAGTATAGCAACAAAAAATATAGTCCCTATGCTTTAGGAACTCCTAGGTGTGATGGGGCAGACTCTCCAGCGGATACCAGAGCCAGTGAGTAGTATAATGGTGACAGCTGCAGGAGTTGGGGGAAAAGCCAGCCTGTGTCCAGGTATACTGTGGACCACGTGGGAGGGAGAGCCAGGACTTGAGAGGAGAGGAGACTCAGGGAAACTGCATGAAGGAATTCCACACAGCAGCAACACTGCCAGGATCCCATTTGCCCAACAGCCCTCTCATTGGGAGGCTATTTATTCTTCCAAAGCTCCTGCATCTGAGCAGGGAGAGAGAATCCATTTTTTTTTTCTATTTCCAGTGTCTTCTCTAGCTGCCTTGATCCTAGGGGACAGTGCCTTTCCTACGGGTGATCTACCCAACTCTTGAGCCTCCACATTCTTTGACCTTCTCTTGTTGCACAGCTGTCTCCTTTACTCACTTCAGCCTCCCACTCCAGTTCCAAAAGTCCACCTCCAGATTTGCTATTGGCCCAGACTGCTCCCCTCCAGATTAGGACTTGCAGTGAGCACTCTGGCAACCCCTTCTCATTGCCACAACTTGTAGCTCTTTTTCCTTAACACCTCCTGACCAGTGATCTCCCTGGTTTTCCCTCTCTCCCTTTACTAGGACACTTCTCTTCCATTCTCGATTCCTGTTTATCCCTCAAGCACTGCTGCACACCTCACTTTCTCAAGGCAGCTGCCTGTGACACATTCATCTCCCCACACTGGGCACTACCATAGCATCCTGTACTGTCCTTGGGCAGCATTTACCATATTTTGCATATGTTTAATTAGTGTCTGTGTCCTGTGCCAGACCTAGTTCCACGAAGACAGAGATAGTGCTTTATACAATAGGTTGGCACACAGAAAATGCTCAATGGATATAGGTGAATAGGTGAAAATGTATACCGCTAGTCTAAAATTGTGGTTCTCAGGTGCCCAGGTGGCTCAGTAGGTTAAGCATCCAAGTCTTGATTTTAGCTTAGGTCATGATCTCAGGGTCATGAGATTGAGCCCTGCTTCAGGCTTCGGAGCCTGCTTGAGATTTTCTCTCCCTCTCCCTCGCTCACGTGCGCAATGAAATAATAAAACTGTGGTTCTGACTCAGTGGTGGAATAGGTAGGGAAGGAGAGGATGATGGTGGTAGGATAAGAAATGAGGTGGTATTAGAATAAAGTACAGTTGTGGGTGGTTTGTTTGTTTTATTTTTTTGTTTTCCTGACAGGAGGCCTCCAGCTCAGAGCCTTTAGCAGATAGCAGTTATTAAATGTTATTAAACATTACTTTTTTTTTTCATATTTCTGTGTGTATAGTTACTTTTATTTACAGATGTAACTTAGACTTTCCTTTTGAAATAAATGTATGAAAGTAAAATAACAAGTTGACTTAAAGAAAAAGCAAAAAAAAAAAAAAATGCCAATAGAAGAAATGAATGAAATTGGGAAAATGCTGACTTGGATACAGCCACAAGAACTCATTATTGAAATTCTAGGGAAGACCTAGAGCACTTTTTCTGCCCAGTCATTTCCTCTCACAATTGAGAAGCAGTAGTTTAGAATAAGGACAGAAGTTTTGTCCACCAGTTGTACAATCATACAGAAAAAGAACTTGGGAACCTATATATGTCAAGCTCCAAGCATGGTGCCTGTTTTAGGGCAGTCATTTATTAAGTGTCCTTTCCATTTTTTCCACTCACCACTCTCGTCCAATAGAGACCAGGATTCTCCTACTAACAAACAGTATCATTAAAAAGAGCAAGTCACCATAAAGTGAATGAGTTAGATCATTTCTGAAATCCCTTCCAGTGCCCAAGTTCTTTGTTTCCTGTAGTGTCATTTTAGTTGGGTTTGGGGGAGAAATAGAAATAAACACGTGTTCAATCTACTATGTATAACAAAGGCTGAAGTCTTTTGTTTTACTGTAGGTAGTCCACTCACATTTTAAAGATACAGCAAGATATAGAAAATTATTATTATCATTCAACCATCCTTTCAAGGGCTAATGAAAATTAAATGACATTTACAGCTTACTGTGATTCAGACTTTGAGGGATTTAATGGCTAAATACAATGATCCATTGCTTTTTATGTTCTGTGATCAAGCAGCCTTCGTGTAAGTACAAAGAAGAGTCATTTCCAAAACTAATTATTTTGGGCCTTTATAGGAACTAAAGCTAGGCATTTTATCATATCTTTTATAGAAATAGAAGTTGAAATATTTCTTTGAGAATCCTTGATTTAAAAGAGGAATCAGATTACCAGAAGGATGATTATAATCATATAAACTCTTAGGCTGGGATATTTTGTTCTTTGTTCATGGTATTTTATTTATCTGGCACTCTTTCCCTGTAGTTTATATTTGCATTTCTACCAACTAGACATTGAAGATGTCAAGTCCTCCCTGAGCTGATTGGGCAGACTTTGAGCTAAAATTTGGTATTCTCACAAACTGTTAAATATACTGTATTTTATCCCTTGATACTGAAGAAATTCTTAAAGGAAAATTCTTTTGTCTAACATTCTTGTGCAAGAGGGATGTTCTAATGCCTCAGAAGTCAATAACTGTTTATGTATATATAGTAGTGCAGTTTTCTTCTAATATTAAAACAAACAGAAAACTACCTTAAGTATCCCTGCATTATTTAAAGCTAATATATTAGATTAGCTTTAAATTAGATTAGTACTTAGATTGCTCAAATTTTGAGCTCCATGGTTATGATTATGATGTTATCAGTTGATTTACCTTACTGATATAACAACAGATGGTAATAGTGCAGGTTGAAATAAAAGATCATAAAGCTAAATGTTTTAGCCTTCATTGACTCCCTATTGCATAAGATTTGTCAGAGTAAAGTAGAATCATAGTCTTTCCCACTATGAACTAGAAGAGTCTTTAGAGAGGTCTCATCTAGTCTCTCGTTTGACAGATGAGAAAACAGCCAAGGGAGAATGCTACTTGCCAAGGTCTTACAGCTTGTTAGTAGCGTAGCCAAGACCAGAATCTAGGTCTCCCTGCCATTTCCTAATTCAGTGCTCTTTCTGTTTTCTCTGTATGAGATTTTTAGGTGGTTGTCTTTCTCTTTTGCTCCCTAATGTCAATGCCAGTTATTCTAATCAATTTGACATCTGTTCATTCCTAGAACATAAAAGTTTCACTCCATTGTGAGTCTTTGTTGATTAAACTTTATATCTGGCTTTCTTTTAGGTTGGTCTCCAGTCATATCTACTAATCTTGAAGATTTCAAAATACGCCTGAATCTCCCACTTTTTTGGAAAACTCCCAATGCCAAGCAATAAATTACCCACCGTGCTCTTATTATAAAATACAAGCTTTTGAGTTCTCCAAATCTAAACAAGACGTCCTCCCATTTTTCCATGAAGCCACATTGTTGTCTGTTCACTTTAGTGGTGAGTGTTACTGTGCCAGCAGCTTTTGTTTTGGAAGATGTTGGCTTCAACCAAATGGCCCCACTGGGAACAAATCATAGTTCCTTCAATTCATCATTTCCTCCAGGCTTTGAACTCTCAGCAGGTTCCCACTCAGAGGACAATGTCATCATAGCCAAAGAGGGAACTAGTGTTTCACTCGAGTGTCTTCTCACAGTCGACCACTATGAAGATGTCCATTGGTACAACTCAAAAGGACAGCAGCTGGATGGCAGAGGCAGAGGTAACTATGCCAGGGTATAATTAATCAAGATTACTCATTTCCTGTTACTTCTGTCTCCCTGGTTTGATGGCATATGCAACAAGGAATCCCAATGAGGAGGTGCCAGGGGGAATAGTTAAAACTGTTGAAAGGCTGGAGTGTTATAACTATGAGAAAAGGCAAAAGAATTATTATTACTTAACCAGAAGAAGAAAGAAAGAAAGAATAGTTACAAATTTAAAAGATGTTTATATGATGAAAGAGAGCTATCGTCTCTCCTGCTGGTGAGCTGGTTTCTTTCTTCATTGAAGGTAGATTCCATCAGGGCTATTGCAAACAGCTGTGTAGGGCTGTGCACTGTAAAATCACTTTCACCTAGACTATAATGTGAATAATACAGTGTGATGGCCCTTTGCAAATACAGGAGGATGGGTTGTGGCTAGACCTAAGTAAATTTCTCATAAATTTAAAAATTTTGTTTGGAAATGAGTCACTAAGAATTTTAGAGGAAATCCAGGATGGTGTGTTTTGTTTTGTTTTCCCCAGGATGGTTTTTAAAAGATTATAGCTCCGTGCATAAAACTTTAAGTCCATCTGAGAATTAGAAGGCCACTGAGAAGGAGCTCTATAAACCCTTCTGGCACAATTTTTTTCTATGCTGTACCTTAATTTACTTGAAAACAGGAGCGCTTCTCTTATACCTTTGCCTCTCAGTCTTAAAAATGACCCAGACATAATAATGCAACCACGGTCTCCTTTTTGACATGTTTTTATTTGATTTTGCTGTTTGTGAACCTGTGAACACATCCTAATCAGAATATTATTTCCATAACTAAGATTCTGCTAGAAAATTTTGAGGACTACTTGTATTAAAGAAATCACCATGAAAAATTAATGGGATAAAGATTAAATTCTGAGATACTCCTAAACTACACTTTCAGAAAAGGTGCTTCTTATCTCTTGCTAGAAAGATAGTCTAACCTCTTGGAATACAGAGGATTTGGTTATTCATATTAGAATGGAAAACAAAAGGAGACAGGTGGTGTTTTCTTCTAAAGTATATGCTAAACATTTCAATTTTGCATAAACTGAGTAACTAGGCACCAGGGGATTGAAGGGTTTATTAGAACAGAATATTTTTAATCAGCTTCTTAAGAATATAGATCTTTTGAGTCAGGATCTCTATAGAGTGTTGCCCAGAATATATATTTTGAACGTGATTTGGGGTTTCACATTTGACTAAATGATCTAGACTCTTGCTTCCTTTGGGCTCTAGGATCCTGTTACCAAACAAATCTGAAATTTGAATTATTCAGTCGGTGTGATCATTACAGACTGACCACATCAACAAAGCTTAGGTTATGATGAGACCAGCCAAGTGGAATGGCAGTTTCATCTTTTTTTTTTGGCTTTACTAATAACATTTATCATTGATGCTTTCAGTAGCAGCTCTGGAAATTTACATTAAATTTTATGAATCTCCAGTGAGAGGAGTTTAAAGAGCCTGTCAGTCTAGTATAAGGTTCATAAATCTTGAGCTGTTAGCAGCAAGTAAGCTAGAGAGTTTACATTGTGGTGGTAGTATAGTGGTTGGCAAATGGAGTGTATGGACTTCATCATACCTTGGATTCATAGGAAAGCCTTTTCATAGCTCCAAATTCATAGAACAGAAGCTTGCAGGATAACGAATATATTCCATAGCTATATATTTTCCTCTTTTTTTTACTTTAGTGAAGTGATGGTTTTAATATATAGAATTTGGGTAAATTTTGATAGTAAAAATGGGCATAATCCAGAGTGCTTACTAATTGATGTACCACTGAAATAATCCAGAACCATAGAATCTCAGGGATGAAAGAGATCTTGAAAATCTCTTAACTTCAGGATCTTAAGATTAGGCACTCAGGTGGTGCTTAACAAGCAGTCCCCCAGCCTTCTCTAAGACAACACCTCTAGGCATTGGGACTCACGCCTACACCCCAGGTTAGCCTGTCTGTCCAACCCACCTTTGAATGGCTTTTGTAGTTAAAGTACAGGATATATTGACAATTGGCCACAAACAATTGTATGGGTAGAGAAAAGTTACTAAAGGGTGTTGAATCAAGGTTGGTAGTCCGTAGGCTTTGGTTTTCATACTCTTAGATACTTTTGTACATGTTCCCTGAATGAAGATACCTTTGTATATAAGGAAGACGCTCAGCATGTCTTAGTTTTAAATCAGAACCCAAAGACCCTTTAGGCATCTTAAGGGCAATGTTATTCTGTTTGCCAAGCAGTTCATTTACCCTGACTTGTGACACATATCTTTTTTTCTTGTTACTCTTGCCAGAAAATCAATATAACATCAACAAACCTTTTCTAACAAACAAATTAAATGTGTAAGCCATGCCAGATGAACCAGTTAGTAGTTGAACAATGCACTAAACTGGTAGAGTTGTTTTTTTTTTTTTAATTTTTGTCTTTTGTTGTCAAAAATAGACGAATACATTTAAAAAAGAAAATGTGAATCACTCAACCCATTACTCCAGAAATAACCATTGTTTGGTATTTCTAAGGCATTTCTTCTAGTATATGAAAATGTATAGATTAGAGATGTGGTGATGCGGTATATACACACTGCATACTTTTTTTTTTCTTTTTTTGGAAATTGACCACTTAGCATTATATAGACGTACCTGTCTCCCTGAAAGGCTTGTTATGTGTAGCTGTGAAATGTAGCTATGGTAATTGTTCATATCAGGGAGGAAGATCTTGATTTCCTTTTTAAATTTAAATCCAGTTTAAATTCCTACTCTGGACTTAAAATTCTGCCCTTTCTTCCATGAGTTAAACAAGTAGCAGAACTTAAGAGATGAGTTGAGGTAAAGCACTCTCATGAAGAGGTGGCATATTTATGGTAAGGCATTTGGCTTATTCAGTAATAATATTCCTTATGCTTTAATTTTTTTTTATTTCTGTTGGGTTATCAGGTGGAAAATGGTTGGTTTCTGATAACTTCCTGAATATCACCAGTGTCGTCTTCGATGACCGAGGGCTCTATACGTGTTTCGTCCCCTCTCCAGTTCGTGCCTCCTACTCTGTCACCCTGCGTGTTATTTTCACCTCAGGAGACATGAGTGTCTACTACATGATTGTGTGCCTGATTGCCTTCACAATTACCCTCATCTTGAATGTCACACGTCTCTGCATGATGAGCAGCCATCTTCGTAAGACCGAGAAGGCTATCAATGAATTCTTCAGAACTGAAGGGGCTGAGAAGCTTCAGAAGGCCTTTGAGATCGCAAAGCGCATCCCCATCATCACCTCAGCCAAGACTCTGGAGCTCGCAAAAGTCACACAGTTTAAGACCATGGAGTTTGCGCGCTATATCGAAGAATTGGCAAGAAGCGTCCCTCTTCCGCCCCTTATTCTGAACTGTCGAGCCTTTGTTGAGGAGATGTTTGAAGCTGTGCGAATGGATGACCCTGATGACATGGGAGAAAGAATTAAAGAGAGACCTGCCTTGAATGCTCAAGGTGGCATCTATGTCATTAACCCGGAGATGGGCCGGAGTAATTCACCAGGAGGAGATTCGGATGACGGTTCCCTGAATGAACAAGGCCAGGAGATAGCAGTTCAGGTTTCTGTCCACCTTCAGTCAGAAACCAAAAGTATTGATACAGATTCTCAAGACAGTAATCATTTCAGCCCACCTGATGATACAGGATCTGCTGAATCAAACTCTTACTCCAAGGATGGGATGTATGAAAGCCGTCAGTTTTGAGTTATGCCAGTACCTACAAAAACAGCTCTCAAAAAAGAACCTGTTTCATGCAGGAAATAACATTTTTACCAAAAGTTAACTGGGGGTTTCCCCTCGTTAATATTAAGCACATGAGAATGTGAATTATTGCCAAAATCTTTGTAAAAATTCAGTGTTTTTCATATCTGATATTTCACAGTCATTTTCTTCAAGCTTGTTTAAATGACATATGTAAGATTTAAAAGAGCTTGAGAGATAAACATAATGGATAAAGTACGACACTAAGAGTTCCATGGCTTCTCTTCTGGTCATGGCTCTTGCAATGGTTAGGGCTGACACTTATCCTGAGACCTCAGTCTTTCCACCTGTAAGATGAGGGATTTGCATTAGCTGATATCTCAAGTCATTTCAAGCCCTGTATCTTGTTACCTGTACCCTTTAAACCACCAGAATCATCAGCACATCTTGAAGTAAACCCTTCCCTAGACTTTAAGCCCCTTTTTATGGAAAGGGTCAAGCTGAGACTTTATTTTGTGATTTAGATTCCCACACCAGTGCCATAGTGCATAGAGGTATGGATGTTTTTCAGATGTTTTGCCATGTGTGGTGTGCAGATATATGTGCTAGTGGGTCTCTTCAGTGAAGCCGATGTCTGTATTGTTATACAGATACTGGGGAGCTAACTGCTCACTAGTAAACTACTTTCCATGAGTAAATTGGTCCTTTGGGGGGATATATCATGTCTTTTTAACTTACTGAAGGATCATTTAGTTCGTTGAGCTGGCAGTGATTTCCCAACTGATCTCCAAAAGTGAGCAGTGTGTTCTTAAGGAATAATGTCTTCAGTGCTTCTAGAATAAGAAACAATGTCAAATCAACCATCTATCTCTGGCAAATCATGGATTTTTTACCTTTCTGTTAATAGAATTTCTCAGGCTTTCCCTTTTGGAAAGTACTGGACTCCGTAAGAGGGTCCTGTGTTTGGGAATAGAGCTGGGTTCGTCTTTAGACTTGTGTCGATACTCTTGGCCTCCTTGATCGTTAATATGGTGCTAAAGGCTGCATGCCTCCTTAACTGGTTTGTTTTGTTTATATTTTGTTGCTGAGGTTTTTATTTTTGTGTACTTCAGATATAGAATTCTGAGCTAGGGCTGCTTTTGTGGTCTTTCTTAGAAGCCCTAACCTGAAATACAATAGGTAATGGTATGTGGTATATATGAATATATTAAATATATAGACATAGAGATAGGTACCAATACATAGCTATATATTCACACGAAATGATCTAGATATAAAGAGGGAGAAAAATTACGGATGTGCCACCTGATTCAGCTGTGTATAATGAACACTTGAGACAGTATTTCTTGCCTGGCTGAAGCCTGATATATAATAGAATTGTAAATACTCTTCAGAATAATTTCTTCAGCTACAGGAAGCTTGGTGTCATGTGATTTTTAAGAACTTGGCAGTGGAGCTCCATTTGGTGCTTGATGTTTCTTCATTTGACTTCTGATTATCGAAGCCTGACTTGAACTAGAGGTTCCTGAGGGAAATGCTCAGAAGAGGTTTTATCAGGATTTTAATTTAAGGTTTCAAATGGAAGACAGCCAGGAAATAGAGAGCATAACCAGATAGAGCTCACACCTCCCTTTGTCCGGGCTTATCACAAGTAATACATCTCTTCTGGATAGCGTGAATGAATCAGTGTGCAGTTTTATCAGATGGCATTATGGATAAAGATGATAATGCTGCCTTTTCTGTCTCTCAGGCTGTTTCCATGGAAACCGCCAGAGCCAAACAAAAGCTACCAGTCATTTAACCAAAGCTTGCCTTGGCTCGTAGACCTGCATGTCTTTAAGGAATAATGTTTTCATACAGTTGGCTTTGAGAGTAAGGGCTCTTCACCATACCCTACATTATAGAACACTTTTTCCCTTCCCAGGCTGTTTCTCTTGAAAAAATTAAAAATCTCTTTTCTGAGGTCTGTTCCCTGACCATCCCTCAGATATTTAGATAATATCTCCAGCCCTGTCCCAATGCAGTGAGTTTGGGTTAATTTCTTGGAATGTAGCTTCTCACATTAAAGAAGATGGATTTATTTCACATGTTCTCACAATGGACATGAGTGTTTGGAACCTTAAGGTAGACATATTTAAGGGTCAGAGTCCTTGGAAATGGGACTTCAGAAAAATATAAGAACTAATGGAAAAAATCTCTAAGTTTGCACAATACTGTATAACTATAGGCTACTCCAGTGTGTCCTGGTTAAATTACTTTAGAAACATAATGGTGACTTAATTTGGTGGCCAAAATAACTGGATTTCTTTGAATATTCCAATTTATGGTGCCAGTGATAAAGAATTACAGTAGTCAAAATTTAATTGGAGTTGATGTTACTTTCTAAAGCTAGTTTCCAAGAGGAAGAAAACCACACATTATTATTTTCTGTATCTAAGCAATACTCTTTATATGTAATTAATAGTCTCACATTATGTTTCTGTAAAATCTTTAACCTTTTGAATTTAAACTACATTCTAAAAGTCTTTTGATGATAACTGTGGTGTAATAATCTTTTGTTTTACTGGATTTTATAGTTAGTAAAAATGACTTTACTCAGCAAATGTGTTTCAATAGTCCTGTCATCTCATTTATAAATTTTGTGTTGTGATTTAATGAACCTTTTTTCCTTATGAAATGAAATGGTGGCTTTCTGAAATAGATTTACCAAAAATAGATACGTAAACATTTTTGTAGATTCCCTGGCAGCCGAAACCAGGACAGGCATCTGTTGAGCTGATACCCAGCTTGAGTTTTAGGTAGTTTGATAAGCCTGTCCTCAAAGTCGCATCTGTTCTGAGAGCTAAATTCTTGACTCAGGACCAATGAGCATTTGTATTTCTCCCAGCTACCTTGATACAAATACCTTAGGAGTTGCTGATCTGGAACAGTTGTGAGAAGGTTCCTGGCCTCTTCGCCTCACTTAACATGCATTTTGAAGTCAAAGCACGCTGCTTTCTGCTTCGTCCTCCAGCCTCAGTGAACCCCGTGGTGCATTCCCCCCCACACCCTGCATGTAGTTTCACCCTAGATCAGACTCTGTCTCCGGGTCCCAGAGTGGCTTGGGAGCGTGGCATGCTTGTTTTCCAGAGCACAGCCGGCCACGGGTGCTAGCCGTGTCTCCACACACCAGCACTTACAACATAAGTATATCATATCTCCTGAGTTATCGGTAGGAGAACACAACCTTGTCTTACTTAGGCCGGGAGTTTTGAAAATGCTCGGCTTTATACATAAACCTCCTAAGTTCTCAACACATTTCATAAAAGTGAGTGTTACTTGGGATGGTTCAGATGATGCTTAAATGGTCGCCATTCTAATGAATACTTTCGTTATGATTTTGTCCTTTTATAAAAAGTCATGCTTGAATGTACTTATCAAATGTTCAATGGACTATTACTTCATTTGTCTGAAATTTTCTATTGAGTATATATTTATTTTTATGTGTGATGGACTTTAATGTTAACGATTTTAAATAGGAGTAAATTTGAATTCAACTTGGATTCTTCCATGGCTATGCATTTTAATTGTATAAATATTTAATGAGCATCTACATATTTTTGGTGCTGTGGGCCACACTGAGATGGATGTCTTGCTCACAGTTACCATGAGGATGCAGTTAGCAGACCCAAGTGCAGCAGGTTTTCACTTCTGAGGTTAAGCATTCCTAGCAAAGGTCTAAAGAAGATTTAGCACATTTTTGGAAAACACACTTAGTATATGAAGTCGGATGAGATTTGGCATGTGGGAGGGGTCTCCCCTTGGAACAAGCAAATGCCTGTTGTCCCGTGGGAGTGAAGGGTGATGAAGGAAAAGCACAAGAACTCAGGAGATAGGCAAAGGCAAAAGGTAATGGTGAAACACATCACCTAAATACCATCTTTTATTCTTAGAATGAAAACCTAGTTTCTATCTCCCTATGGCAAAAGATCTATTCCACCACTAGCCATGTAAAAATGTAACTTGGCCTCTTTGGACTTCAGAATGGAGGTGATGATACCTACTTCACAAAATTAGCATGAGCATTAAATAAAGGAACATATCAGCAAACACTGTGCTAGCTGTAACATGCCAATAGAGGGTAAGGGGCCAATAAGCATGCATTCAGAGTGCCAGCTGTGTTAGCAGCCATGACTGGTTGTGTTTGGAGTCAACTAGAAATTCCCCCAGATCTCAGTTATAGTTGTGTTTGGTTGCATGCCACAAAAAAAAAAAAAAAAACAGTGGTGGGGCACCTGGGTGGTTCAGTGGGTTAAAGCCTCCACCTTCAGCTCAGATCATGATCTCATGGTCCTGGGATCGAGGCCCGTGTCAGGCTCTCTGCTCAGCAGGGAGCCTGTTGCCTCTGCTCTCTCTGCCTGCCTCTCTGCCTACTTGTGATCTCTCTCTGTCAAATAAATAAATAAAATATTTTAAAAAAAATAAAAAAAAAACCAATGGTGGTGGCTTACCCAAATAAGATGTTTATTTTTCTCAAATAACAAGAAGTCCAGAGGAAGCCAGTCCCAGGCTGGTACAGGACTCAAGTCCAGCATTAAGGACTCAGGCTGCTTCTAGATTCCTCTCCACCCTTAGAATGTGGCTTTCATCCACATGGTCACAAAATGTCCTAGATTAGGACAGGAGTGCCTGAGACAAGGATTCATCTGTAATAGTTGATTTGGAAGGTGATCCCAAGAAGATAGGAGAGTAGGGAAGTGAGACGGAAAGGGAAGCCAAATCCAGGGTTCCATTAATGAATGGGTTACTGCTTTGGGCTACTGCTGTTCAGTCCCACTGGGGATTTCAGGGAGCTCTGTCTGCTCCCAGTGTATGTAGCTCATGCCTCAAAGATCTCACCTGAAGGCCAAGGAGCTCAGATATTTATGCACCAACTCCCATGTGTTATTGAGGGTTGCCCCCAAGTTCACTAACTGACACTTCTTACCTGCCACACATAGGCTAGCATGATCCTATAACCCGCAATAGCCCTCAGAGTCACAGGAGTTTTTGGGAGGGAAGCCTGTGTTGAGTATAGGAATGGTGAGTGTCGGGGTCATCGGCGGAACGCTGACAACTCCCGCTACATGAGACAACTGCACCTTCATCATTTCTACATTCCAGGCAGGAAGGAAGGTAGAAAGTCAAAAGGCAAAGAGACATAACAACTGAGTCTACCTTTTTATCCAGAAGATGGCTTTCCTGAAGCCTCACCTGACTCCTGTCCCTCCACTGCCAGAGCTGGATTACACAGCCACCTGCTGTCGCTGTAAGAAAGCCCAGGGAGAGGAGAATGTGTATTTTTTAACTGCATACATCACCTTAAAGTGTTCTATTATGAAGGAAGTAGGGATAAAATAGAAGTTGTAGATAACTGGTAATGTGCAACAAGGTCATCTTCACATGAACTAACAGGAGCAAAATTCTGTAGGGATAAAGTTGCAAGAAGCCATGTTCCTTGAAGATATCCACATGCATCAACAAGGCAAGAATCAGAAACAGCACATCTTACCATCTTAGTCTAAGTCTTCAAGCCATCACTTATGTTGTCTCCAGTACACTTGGCTCAAACAGATAAGTTATATGGTTCTACTGGGTCATAAGGGCATAAGTGTCTTATCTTAATCTAGTTATTCAAGAACAAATGTTGACTGACCCCCTGCTCTATGCCACATGCTTCCAGGGGCTAGGGACTCCATAGTGGTAGTGACTGGCCGGTGGTATCTTTAATCAGTGTCAGAGGACCCTCTCCAAAGCAGGCGTTGGGCTGAGACCCAACTGATGAGGGTCCGGACATTCAAAGGTTAGGGGAAGAGGCACTTCAGGCAAAGGAACAAGAGTGACAAAGCTCCCAGGGAACAAGGTTAGCCTGTTAGAGAAAGAGAAGAAATAAGCCTGTGTGGCTGATGAGGTGAGCCGGAGAAGCAGGCAGGGGCCAGAAAAACAGTTAAAGGAGTTCAAAGCTTGTGTTGGCTGGCCCCAGAAATGCATTTTTTTAATGAAGAAATGCTAGAAGTACCTAATTTGGAAGAGGAGATTTACAGATTTAGGGAGGAAAGTTTGATCATTCGATAGCACTATTTTGTCCTGGAGTCCTCTGCAGCTAAAGAAGCAATTGTGCTGATTTTCCTTAAGGAATAAAACTCTGTCAGAGTTCCTTAAATTCCAATCATGTTCTTGAGTTTTCTTGTTTTCGCTGGAACCTATTGATTAGGAAATATATATGTAAATATACATATGCCGCTCCATCTGCCTGGGAAGATCTGCGGCTACTGCCAGCGTGCTTATTCTTCCCGACAGTTGGGAACTCTGCTTTGCCTCCTGCTCAGCTGTGCGAAGGGGAGGACTCAAGTGCCCTGAGTGATGATAAATCAGCCTTCCGGGTGTCTCCTTCCAATAGAAGAGCCACTCCTGGGAAACAATTTGTCCCTAAGCAGAAGGGAAATTCATCTGTAGAAACTCCCTCTGTGCAGTAGTTTTGTTGGTGAATTTCATTGCTCTTTCAGAAACCACCAGCAGACCATGCCTGAGGCTACTCCACTTGAGCGCCTCGATCAGCTTGAGCACCACAGGCCATGCCTATTCAATTTTTCAACAAATGTTTGTTGCATGCGAACTAGGGATGCTACCACAAGCAAAATCAGAGGTGATCTCTGCTCTTGGGAACTTACAGCCTATGGGAAGACAGAGCCTATTCAGATAGTTACACAGAAGGTATATAATTAAAAACTGAGATGGGTTGGGCACCTGGGTGGCTCAGTGGGTTAAAGCCTCTGCCTTTGGCTCAGGTCATGATCTCAGAGTCCTGGGATGGAGGCCCGCCTCAGGCTCTCTGCTCAGTGGGGAGCCTGCTTCCTCCTCTCTCTCTCTGCCTGCCTCTCTGCCTACTTGTGATCTCTCTCTCTGTGTCAAATAAATAAATAAAATCTTAAAAAAAAAAAAAAAAAAAAACCCGAGACGTGTGCTAGACAGCGATTCAATGAGAGCCGAGAACAAAGAAGTCTGATCCAATCAGAGGTCAGGGAATAATTCCCTAAAGAAGGGATACTTGAAGCAATAGGCACAGCTTGAGGACTTATTATGTTCCTATCCCTGAGGAAGAAACTATGGACTTAAGTCGTGGATCCCACTTAGAAGGAATTTGTAGATCTGTGGAAAAGGTAAGGTGTTTCTACAGTAAGCCACCTGAAAGTACTAAATGGATTAGCACTGGATAATAAGTGCAGAAGAGCTAAAGATGAAAAGTCAGTAGTAGCAGAGGATGGGCAACACTTTGTGGTTTGGGGGAGATTTGAGCTAGACACAGAAGGGTGAAGAAGTCATGGATGGGAAGAAGGTGGGTTAATCTGATCATGGAACTCAGGAATCCTTGAAGGTGTCCTATCATTGAAGCAGAAAACAAGTTCAGTTTCTTGACCCTCCAGGATATGTTCCCCATCTGTCCCCCCAAGTTTACAATTAGAGGACCCTTCCACCCCCTTAGAAATTAACTAACATAGCCTTCCTTTTATGTTATAGTCATTCTTTCCTTGCCAGTTTGTGACTGGCAGAGATGGCGTCATGCATTAGTCACCTATCTTTGTGGCCCCTAGGGTGATACATTTCATATAGAAGAGACAGTAAATGTTTGTTTAATTTAATGTAATTGGAGGAGTGAAACTCTTATGATATATGACCATGACCCCTGGTCAGTTTGGGACTTACGGATGAGGGCTTGGGGGGGTGGGGCGGTGTGCCTACCCCTTTTCCAACAGCACTCTCTTCTTTGGTGGCATCACCCACTTTCAAAGTTTTAAATGCCATTTTCACACTGGTGACTCCCAAAGGGATATTTTTGGCTCTAAATGCTCTCTTCCAGACTTATGGATCTAGCACCTCCCTACTTAGCATCTCCACTTGGCCGACATCTCTAAAAGGCATCTCAAGATTAATACACCCAAAACAGAATTTTTGATTTCCTGCCCTGATAACAAAAGAATACATCAATTTCTATCCCCACTGTCTTCTCTCAGCCAATGGCACCACCATCTACTCATGTGCTCAAGCCAAAAACCTGTGTCATCGACTCAATTTGCCTTACTCTTCCTATCCAATAGATCAGTGAGTTCTATTATCTTACTTCAAAAAATAGGAATCTGATTCACCCACTACTCTTTACTTCCATTGACACCATCACCTCCAAGACACTACTCTCTACTTCCAAGACAGTATCACCTCTTGCCTGTGCTATCTGAGGCCCCTCTGAGCTCCCTGCTTGCATGCTTCTCCGCAGGTCATCCATTCCCCACACTACAATAAGGTATAAGAAGCAGACCCTTGCTGCGTGTCTGAGCTCATCACCTCCTATCCCAATTCACTCATTACACCCTACCCATCCTGTGCTCCTTGCTGTTCCTCAAACACAGCAAGCTTACTCCCACCTCAGAAACCTCTGGTATTGTGCCCTCTGCCTACAGTGATCTTCCCCAGCATGGGCCCTTCACTGGTTTCTTCCTGGTGTGCAGATCTCAGCCCATTTGTCTCCTTTCAGGGAGGCCTCCCTGACCACAGTGCAGGAGGTGCACCCAGGGCTGGAGTTAGAGTTGGGTTTGCGTAACTCTCTTTTATTATCCTCACAGTGTTGGTCACTATCTCCCTTCGTCCATTCGGGCTGCTAGAACAGGATACCACAGACTTGGTGGATTAAACAACACACATTTATTTCTTACAGGGAGGCTGGGAAGTCTGAGGTCAAGGTGCCAACAGACTGGGTGTCCAGTGAGAACCCGTTTCCTGGCTCACAGAGGGCTGTCTTCTCGCTGTGTCCTCACAAGGTGGAAATGGGTAAGAGAGCTCTCTAGAGCCTCTCTTCTAATGATACAAATTCCACTGATGTGGGCTTCAGGCTGGTGACCTAATCACCTCCCAAAAGCTATGCCTTCTAATACCATGACACTAAGGGGTAGGTTTTAATATATGAATTTGTGGGAATACAAATATTCAGTCTACAACACCATTTGATATTAATTGTTTATGTCTTTGTTTACTTGTCAGTCAGCAATTTACCCCCAATAGAGGATCGTTTACATGAAAACAGGGACCTAATCTATCTTATTTCCTATTTTATTTCTAGCAACTAAAACAACTTGGTACCAAGGTTGGCAGTCTTGAAATATTTGTTGCATCATTGATAAAGATGGATGGGTGAATACTGAATAATTGTGTGACCTTAAATCATTTAGCATCTTTGCCTCAACTTACCTCTTTCCTGGATATAGGTTAAAGGTATTATAGTCCTTATCTCTCTTGTAACACAAAGGCAGTGGTTACAGTAAATGAGAAGGCTTAAGTCTTTACCACTTTTTATGAGAAAAATATTGGAGTGTGTGGGCAAGGAGCCATTTGAAAGTGGCAATGACAGCCTAATGGAGAAAGAAATTCATTTGTTTTATTACCCGTGAACTTCTTGGGGACTGCGTAAGATGGAGGAAATGAAATGTACGCATTCGTAATATAAAAATTCATAAATACAGCTTACGTTAATTCAAAGTAGAGTAATACTTTGTTTATCTGGCATCCATAGGTATTTTGCTAAGTGTTTTGTTTTTTTAGATAATTAACGTTCCCATTATAAGTAGATTTTTTTCAATTTGACTATTTTAATGAAACTGTTTTCAAAGGAATTTCAGCGCCACTTTCTCTGATAGTACACTAAACAGAGACTTTTTTGTCACTAACTTGGGGACATCATTATAAGCTTATATTATTATATTTAGGTATCAAACAGTGCTATACTCCAAAATCACAGAAAGATAGAACTATTATGCTTTCTGAGATCTCATGTGTGTATTACAAGAGTTTCTCTCTTCTCTCATTGATTTAATCAACAAGTAGGGTAATTAGCACCAGCAGACTGGTTACCGAGGACTCTACACAGAGTGATAAGCGAGAGAAACGTGGTCCCTGCCTTCCTGGAGCCCACAGTCCGCTGGGGAAGAGTATGATAAGTAAGTAGGACAAGAATCTCAGAGGCCTCTCCTGGTGCTTGGGAAGAGACGGCCTTTAAGCTGATTTTTACAAACAAGTTGCTCAGGGGAAGAGTGCTCCCGGAAGGTGGGGAAACTTGTGTAGGGGCCGTGAACCCTAAGAGCAGAGCTGCATTTGAGCAGGGGGAAGACCAGCATGGCTGCTGGCCCTGTCAGAGCCCTAGGCACTAGGCTATAGACCCCGCCTCCCCAAGCACCTGGCTGAGAATTTGAGTCTTCATTCTAAAACCAACTGAAGTGCTTTTAAAGAGAGGAGTGACAGAGTCAGCATTATACCTCAGATTGTGTGTTATAAGAAAATTAAGCACCCACTAAACTCGTGCTTTCACACATATATTTGGTTCAGACAAAATTAGAATTGGTGTGCCATAATTCATGCACCTTCCACAAAATATGGAATTGACCGGTGGTATTCAGGGTCCCAGACATAGCACAAAAATCGAGAAGTGGATATTCAGGTTCAGAAAATGCAGGTTTCAGAAAGGAACCTCATTACTGGAGGCCTGTTACAATATTGTTCATATTAAGAGCCCAATTTAATTCAGTTCAACATTGTCTGAACCATCTGTTATAAGGAGAAGTTTGTTAGGGTGGGGAAACATGCACTAGGAGCAGAAGCCTGCCAGGCCCTGGGCAAGTCTCTTCCCCTCTGGATCTCAGTTTCCTCTCCTAAGAATAAGATGCCTAAGGGCCCCCCCGCACTCTCAGCAATGCCGAGAGGCCCCTAGCTTGGCAGGCAAGAGGCTCTAAGGTGTTTCCACCACCTATTCACCAAGTAACCAAGTACCCTTGAGTTACTTGGAACATCACAGTACCGTTTTATGAAAAACCCTACCTGGGGGCACCTGGGTGGCTCAGTTGTTAAGTATCTGCCTTTGGCTAAGGTTATGATCCCAGGGTCCTGGGATGGAGCCCTACATGGGGTTCCCTGCTTGGCAGGAAGACTGTTTCTCCCTCTTCCCTCCCCCTGCTTGTGTTCTGTCTCTTGCTATCTCTGTCTCTGTCAAAAAATAAATATAAATAAAATCTTAAGAAAAGAAAAGAGAAAAGAAGAGAAAAGAAAAGAAAAGAAAACCCTACCTCACTGGAGAGTTGTAAGAGCTAAAACCGCAGGCAAGAAGAATTCAGGAAATACTAAAATCACTCTGTAATTGTATAGTTTAATATCTAATGGCTAACACACTAGCCCAATAAAACAGGGGAAAGAATTTGGAAGTGAATGTTTCCTTCAGGAAAAAAAAAAAAAGAGAGACCCCTTAAGAATTAAGAACTCATGCTACATATTATATTTTTCTATATTCTTTTGAGACTTAGTAACATTTTGGGAAGCATCTTGCACCATCCATCTGTCCAACATTTGTGCTCTGGAATATCTTTCCTCTAACAGCTTGGCCAGCTCTGTTTTGCATGTGTTCAGTGCCTCTCCCTTGTCTATCTATCCTGAGCATGTTATTAACCTGAGCTTGCATGTATCAGTATAAATTCTGCTAAGAGCCAATGTTGTCTTAATTTCTGAGCATCCGTGCAGAAATATGCTTGCATGATTTCTTTGTGCTCTCTTTGCAGCCCCCAAGGGTGTTAATAGTCATATACCCTCTATTGTTCTCATTATTTTTAAATAACTGGGTTTTAAATGATAAGCTGAATGCAAACATATTATTTTAAAATGTGAACAGTATAGAAGATTTTTAGTTTAAAAAAAAAATATTTTCTTTGTTTCCCACACCCTGCTTCCTGGTTGTATTCCCTGTATATTAGTAATAGTTTACAACCTTCTTCCAGAAATGTTCTCCCTTCCTCCTTTCCTTTCTTTGTATATTCTATATAATTCTCTTCAGCTTACACAAATAAGATTATACCCTCCTTCTTTCCTACATTCCTTCTTATATGTATCCTATATATCATTGTATTTATTTTACCCAAGTGGAACCTACACAAATGGAACTGTTCAGACCCTATATCTTGGACATTTTCCTATTGGAATACCTATCCATCTGCCTCATCCTTTTGAGTGGTCTTCTGGCATTCCGTTAATGGAACATACCCTTTAACCAAATCTTGTTGATGGGCATTTTAGATGTGTCTAAATTTTTGCTCTTATAAACATTTCTGTAACCAATATCTCTGGACATATATCTTTGCACACTTGAGGGACTTTATCTGTAAAATAAGTTATTAGAAGTTTTAAAACCCAGCATAGCATCCTCCAATATGTTCACAAAGCCATAAACTTGTCACTGCTAATGACAGGCCTCAGAAAAGAGCTCCTTCCATGGAGTGGCTATCTTATTGGACAACATGGGTACAATCAATACTTTGAAAGGTATCATTAATCTTTATTGGGAAGATAACATAGCAAAGTCCTTAACAAATCTCTGACACCCCATAGTTACCTGAGAGATGATGGCTATCAGTCATGTTGCCTTTATCCTTGTGAACAATTAGTCAAGAATTTATCCCCAAGGCCTGAGGCGACTGTAACTAGAGTCAATGGGTTGGCACAATATTAGGAAATTTTAGGTGGCATTGTTTTCAGGCCTTTATTTAAGAGGAATAAATGCCTGGTGGGACAGGAAAAGTCCTTTTTAGGTAAGTAAAGGAAAAACTATAAAGCATTATGTTTCAATATTAAGAAACTTTCTCTGGCTAGTTCTCCAAGAAGCCTTGACATTTTCAACAACAAAAATCAATCCATCTTGGGTAGGTGTCTATCTGAACACTGGGAGAAAAGGAATTGCTAATTTAGTAGAAGCAGTGTTGATTTCAAACTTGGCAAGTCATGAGAACGTGATTTGAAGGAACCCTCAGCCAGAGACCCATTCGTTCATTCAACAACAACAACAACAAAAAATTTGTACCATGTTAGGTACCAGGGAGAGCTCCAGGTTTCATAGATACAACTGGAACCAAACAGATACGAGGCCTGCAATTAGAGAGCCAAGTGATCTTGGAGAAACCTCTTGCCTTTCTTGGGCTTTACTTTCTGCATCTTTAAAGTAAGCTTCCTGGGGGCATCTGGGTGGCTCAGTCATTAAGCGTCTGCCTTCAGCTCAGGTCATGATCCCAGGGTCCTGGGATCGAGCCCCATGTCGGGCTTCCTGCTCATCGGGAAGCTGGCTTCTCCCTCTCTCACTTCTGCCCCCTCTCTCACTGTGTCTTTCTCTGTCAAATAAATAAAATCTTTAAAAAATAAATAAATAAAGCAAGTGCCTGACCTGCATTACCTCACAGGCATATGTGCCACCATGTCCAGCCAGGGGGCACTGTATTACTTTCCTTGGGCTACAAGAACAAATTGCCCCAAATGTGGTGGTTTTAACGCAAAAGGAATTTTTTCCCTCATTGTTTCAGAAGCTAGAAGTCTGAAATAACAGGGTTGGCAAGGCCATACCCTTGAGGCTTCACAGAAGGATCCTTGCTCTAGGCTCTGGTCTTGCCAGCAGTCCTCGGTGGTCCTGGGCTCGTAGCTGTTACCCCTCTATTCTTTAACTCCGTCCTCCCGTGGCATTCTCCCTGAGGGTCTATTCAGCTATTTTCTTTTGTTTCTGCCAAGGATACAGACTGTTACAGCAGTGTCCATTAGCAGACCCTGAGCCAGACAGGCCAGGCAGCCGGCAGAGGTCATGCAGAGAGGGCCCCCCCCACCCCCCCGGGAGGGGAAGAGGCAGGGCAGGGCATAAGGCTGAGTATCAATGCTGTCCGCAAAGCAAGAGAGCACGTTTAATGGAATCAAGGAGGCTGTGCCTTGCCGCTGGACAAGCACAGGGCAAGCACCAGCAGACTGAACACCTGAGATCTCCCAGACAGGAAACCGTTCCATGCAACAGCACCGCTCTGCTGGGGGTGACAGAGCAAAGAGTTAAGATAGCCAGACGCTTCTCTCAGTTATAACTGGGAAACTTTGTAAGAGTGCTTTCACCGTGATGACTTTTTTTTTTTTATTGTTACTTAAATTTTTTTTTCCAGTGTTCCAAGTGTGATGACTTTTAAAAGTTGTTTTTTTGGGGGGCAGTTCTGAGTCGTCTTGTCTCTTCTAGCTGAGCACCAAAAATTCAAGCCTTTAGAAGGGAGGCCCACATGCAGGGAGCCTGACAGTTAGGCTTTAGAGCAGGGGTCAAAGGCTCTAGCCCTGAAAGCGACTCCAGGATGCAGCCTCTACTCTCCCATCGCACAGGCAGTGTGTCTTTGGGAACATTAGATCATTCCTCAGCACTCAAGCTCTCTTATCTATAAACTGGGAATGATAATAGAACCTCCTCTAGGACTGTGGAGAGGAGAAAATGTTGCAAGGAAAATAATTCATGTGCAACATTAAACATAGTGTCAGGATCATAAAAATGTGCTTAACAAATGTTTGTTGTTATTAAAATATCTATTCTCTCCCTGTGCTAGAAGACCTTTCTTAACAAAGGTGGAAACATGTTGTTATTTCTCTCATATTCAAAAGGGGGGTGCTTTCTTGACCCTGTTCTCCTCAAGACCCTCCCTTTACAACATCTTGCAAAAGACTTATTTATCCTCTGTGTCTCCAGCTTCTCTCTTCCCATTCTACAAACGGGACTTCACCCTTGCCCAGCCCCTCCACTGACATTGTCCCCAGTCACTGTGGCCCCCATGACCTAGATGCTGCTACGTCCCCAGTCTTCACGCTGCATGATGGGTCAGCAGCTTGTGATCAAGGACTGTTCTCTCCTTCTTGAAGTACTTTCTCACTTGAGTTCCTGGACAGCACTGGCTCTTGGTTCTCTCCCTATTTCCCTCCTTCCTACATAAAAGTATCCCTAGCACTTCCTCAGCCTTCTCTTTTCTTGCCTATATTCCCTCCCTAAGTATCATCCAACCTTACGGCTTTCAACATCATCTATCACTGATGACGCACAAACTTGGATGTCCAGCCTGGCCATCTCCCCAGAGCCTATTCAGCCTCTCCATTTGGCTCTCAATAAGTGTGTCAAACTTGATATGTTCAAGACCAACCTCTGATTCCCCTGCCTGGGGAGAGCTGTCCCTCCCACAGTTCTTCCCCATGGTATCACATGGAAACCACATCAGTCCACCTGTTCAGGGGAAAAACCTGGGAGTCATCTTGACTTTTCACTTTCTCTTACACCCTGCATTGAACCATCAGAAAGTCCTGATAGTACTACCTTCAGAACATATCTGGGATCTGACCAATTCTCCCCACCTCTGCCGCTGCCGCTCCCATCCAAGCTGTTACAGCAGTAGCCTCCCCCCTGAGCTCCCGGCTTCCTCCCTTGATCCCCTTCAGCGTGTTCTCCAGCCAGGAGCCAGTGACCTCACGCTTGGCCGCACCTTAGAATTACCTGGAGAGTTTTAGAAATTTCATTGCCCAGCCCATATCTCATACTCGTTAAACCAGAATCTCAAGCACATTTTTATTAAAGTCATATCATGGCACAGCCCTGCACCAAACTTCCAACAGCTTCTCATCTCCGAATGAAAGTCAAAGTTTTCGACTCTGACGAAGCCATGGCTTCTGAGGCCCCAGATCAGTGGTTTTCAGAGCACAGCCACAGCAGCCTCAGTGGGAGGGCTTGTTGGGGCGCACTTGTGGAGTTCTGCAATCAGTGGGTCGGCTTGGGGGCCCAGCCTGGTAATTTGCATTTGGAACCAGCTCCCACGTGACACTGAAGTTAGGCTGGGGACCCAGACTTTATGCCGTCTGGCCCCACAGCCTCTCAGACAGCATCTCCGACCTGCTCTTCTCACAGCCCAACTGGCCCCTTTGTCCCTGAAACAAGCTGAGGCCCCTTCCCTTCAAGAACTTTCATTCCTGTCCTTTGACCCAGCCAGATGCCCTTTCCCATCTCTCTCAGGTCCTTCTTAGAGGTCACCTCATCAGTGAGGCTTTCTGACCACCTTATTGAGAAGTGCTGCCCTTCTTCCCATCATGACCCAACCCTTCTTCCCTGCTTAATTTTTCCACAGTTCTGAACATCCAGCATCTAGCTGCGCATACATGTATGTGGGTTTTCTGCCTCCCCAGCACGTGCATTAAAGTGTAATGCGTGAAAGCATTTTGTTTTGTTCACTGGTGTGCCCATTCTGTCTAGAACCATGGCTGGCACACAGTAGGTCTCAAAGATGAACAGAAAGACTAAAGAAAACCCAGAAACTTAGCGGGAAACCAAACAAAAATGCCTGTGGTTCTACTGATGGGCACAAGAGGCCGCTGTTGGGTCACAGAATGGGCAGGAAGGCTGGCGGCTGCCCTTCCTCCCACAGCCAGCGCTTCTAATACAGAATCCCAAGTGGGAAATGGCAGACAGGCATGGGGGTAACCAAGCAGACCCAGCTGGGGTGTGGCAAGTTATTATCTCCTAAAGCCACGTGGCCAACACCAAGCCAAGCAGCTCTTGGAGATCAGCTGCAACCCATACCCAGGAAGGTTTGGGAGGGGAACACTTCAGGGTGGGCGCATTTCCACAAGTCCCCAGTGGAGGTTGATAGTTACCACCTCCCTGGGAAGGGCTGAGGGGAAGGACTGCGCCTAGTGCAGGTAGACACAACCCGGAGTCGGAATTAGATCAGGTGGGTAGTCCTTCCAAGTCCAGAAACCAAATTTCCAAGAATTCCCAATGGGCTAGGAGAAGCTCTTAGCTTGAATACACCCCTTTCTCAGCTGCTCTCTCCTCGTTCCTCATTAATGTAGCCATCTATCTGTCCACATACAAAAACACCTGAAGGGTCCAAGAGAAGCCATTTTCATTCTCTGTGACACAGTAGGTGAATGCTCTAGGCTTGGGAACTAAAAACAAAACCAAAAGAGGCCTTCTGTCCCACTTCCAACTGTGGCGATTCCTCTTACCTGCAGAGAGTGGTCAGCATATCCATGTTCCCTGACTCACCTCACAAGTGAGTCATGCTGACGAACTCTGGAGAAAGCTCGGGAGAAAGCTTCTCGTGAACCAGCCCCATGTCAGATCCTGTTTTCTGATGATGGTGGGACTGACTTCTTAGCTTTCACAAATGACACTTGAAACCAGCAGGGTTTTATCAGAAGCACCTCACCCAGCTGTAGAAGTCAGGCGAGCCACAGTTTGGTTCGCATACTATGTAAGAATAACATGAATTATAATAATGGCTAAAAAGAGTGGAGCCTTCGCTATGGGCCTATAACCCCATTTCATACTTGAAATGAAAGTTCATTTCATCCTCACAACACATCTGTGAGATCAGGACTATTTAATCCCCCCGGCAGAGGTAAGGAAGCTAAGGCTCAGAGAGGTTAAGAACCTTGCCTCAAGTAGCAGGCTAGTAAATGAGATTGGGACTCCGGCAGCCTGCCCTCTTCCCCCTCTTCCTGCACCAAAACCTGTTGGGTGAGCCAGAAGGATGGTGAAATCTGGCTCCTTCATAAAATGATAGCACAATGTTGGGGCCCAGCCTTGAGCCATAGGTCACACAGACCCGGTGTGTATCCCAGCTCTTCTACCTCTGAGCTATATGAACTTGGGCAAATGAGTTCTCCTCTCTAAGCTGTCATTTCTTGCTGTGTAAAATGAAGACATTATTTCCCTGGGAGGGTTGTTGTGAGCACTAAATGAGATGATACATAAAGCACGGAGCCAGCTCTTGTCCGAGGAGATGTCCATTTCATATTAATAGTCCACCCCTGATCCCTCATTAAAGATGCCAAAAACCCAGAGCACGGAGAAGCTAAATCTTAGCTGACATTACCCAGCCACACCCAGTCGCGTCCTCTTAGACATTGCGCTCAGCCTTGAGCCATCTCCAGATAAGATTTTTATCTTTGCTGCCATTGGTAGTCAAAGATCTCAACTATTTTCCTCAGTTCTCTCTTAGGCATTTCCTGATCCACCCCCCAAGGTGGGACCCTGGTAGGTAGAACCCACCAGAGCCTTTGTCCAGCCTCACTGCCCTCTTGTGGGCCCTTCTTTCTTGCCCTCCCTTCAGAGATCAAGAAGAAATGGGACTAGGAGAAGTATAAAGCCTCCTTGGTCGCCAAGAGGATGAAGGCAAGAAAGGCCATTGTGGGAGGTAGGCCACTGGCTTGGGCCACACCTACACTCCAATCAAGAGCCTTTTAGCTCTGAGCCACCAGCTTAGGCACAGGGAGATTCCCTAGTGACATAGTCTAGAACCTCATCTGGTAGGAGAGCTGAAAAAGACTTCAGAAATTATTTCATTTTCAGCCAAGCTTCATGCTTGGTCGACTAGGCGTCACAGGCTGACTACCTCGCCTGGGGTCTCACGTGAGCGGAGCCATCCCGGCACCCAGGGTCCTGGCTCCCCAGCCTCTTTGCCTTGTCCCACTTTGATTCCCATGTCCTCACAATTCTCAGCAAGGTGGTAGCCCCAGAGCTTGGCATGGTCAAGGCCAAGCAGAGGTAGGCTTGACCCTCTTGGTGCAGTCTTCTCAGAACTCGACCCCTAAGGCTTTTTCGCTGCCTCCTGGCTACCAGGAACCCCACACTAAGCTAACCTCCTTAAGCAAAAAACCTTGTCCTGAAGCTTCTCCTCCACCCATTTCTCTGTCAAAACTTACCTTTCCTGCCTCCCAGCCAGTTGTCAAATTCAGAAAGAAATCTGACGTGTGATAGGTTCCCCGTATTTATAACTGATAATGAACTCAAACAGTTCTAGGATTGTTTATTTTTTAAAACTGGTGTCTTGGAGGAATGAAACTTTTACCAGAAGGGATAAGGCCCTTGCGGTAGAATTCTGGGAATTCTGATGCGACAGTTCTCCCCAGCATTGCCCCACCTGATAATAGCCTTGAGTCAGCGGTATGTGTGGTTTCAAGCAACAGCCTGATAATGGTCTGATCTCTTTTCTGGATCTAAGAAATGCCTTGGTCTTCTTATCATACCAAATCCGAAGTCACTTATCTCCATTTCCTTGGACTGCTCTTTTAATGCATCTCTCCTGCTCATCCCGCACCTGCAGGGACAGCGTGCAGGGACGTAGGGGTTGGTGCAGGCAGCACATTGACACTTCTTGTCACAACCCCAGAGGCCATTAAGCTCACCTCTTCCTAAAAATCCCAAGTACCCAATCCCAAAAACCTCACTTCCCCAGGACTTTGCTCCTTTCCTAAAATGCTTCCTGAGGCACGCCTTGGTGGCTCAGTTGGTTGGGCGACTGCCTTCGGCTCAGGTCATGATCCGGGAGACCCGGGATCGAACCCTGCATCGGGCTCCCTGCTCGGCGGGAAGCCTGCTTCTCCCTCTCTCACTCCCCCTGCTTACTGTGTTTCTCTCTGTCAAATAAATAAATAAAATCTTAAAAAAATAATAAAAAAATAAAATGCTTCTTGAGATCCATGTAAGTGTTAATTGCTAATAAAAATGGTTGTCCTGCCAGCTGCGATGGACTCTTCCCATCACGATGATTCACGGTGGTCCCGAGGGATGGGGAGGACCCAGGGGTCAGAGCTGGGATGACCACACATCCCCGTGTGTCTGCCTCTGCCCTGGCATTAATGGCGACTTTAACTCTCAAAAATGTTCTAGGCCAGCGGTGCCCGGGCGGCTCAGTCCGTAGAGCATCCGACTCTTGATCTCAGTGTTGTGATTTCAAACCCCACATTGAGCATGCTGGTTATGGAGGCTACTTTAAAAAAAAAAAAAAAAAAAAAGTGCTCTGGGCTGAACAATAAACCCTATTAAGAGCATGGGCTTGGGAGTGAGTTTGACCTGGATTCAAACCACAGCCTATTTCTTAGTAGCTGAGTGACTGACTTTGGGCAAGTTACTTAAGGTCTAGGAGCATCAGTTTCCAAATGTGCTGAAGGACGATACTGTTAGCCCCCAGTGTATAGGGTTCTTTGGAAGGACTGGTCTTGCACAGTGCCAAGCACATAGAGATCACAACATGCATTAGCTCTGTTTCTAGGATTCTAGGACACCCATGTGCAGCCTCATTGGTGGACCCCTTTAAGGAGTTTTTTGCACTGAAAAACTTGCAACCAGACAGACTAGCACTCAAATCCCAGCCGTACTGCTTCCAGTTCTGTGACCCCGGGCGATTCAAATGAGATTTTTGAGCCTCATGTAACACATCAGTGCCACAGAGATAAAAAATCTTAGGGTTGTTGTAAGAAGAAAATGAGATAAAGATATTGGAAAGCACTGTGCCCTGTGTATGAACTCAATAAATGCTGCTTATTACACTGGGGGCCAGTGAGGCACAAAGAGGTGGGAAGACCTGCCCAGGTATAGGGTTAAGGATTCACTGACAGAGCAAGTCAGCCCTGCGCTTTCCACCTTCTCACGCAGTCTCTGAGTGCCCCAAGCCATCAGCCTCATTTCCAAGTCAATGTCAATCCGTTTCAAGCCTTCCCTTCCTTTTATCATGGAGATTAGAAATAGGAAAAGAAAATGTCGGGATGACCCATAGCTTGTCCCAGGATTTCTAGATCAGAACCACATTTCAGGTCTGTGGCCTTGTCATCCATCAGGGAGACATTCAAGACATTCAAGACATTCGCAAATGACTCCAACCTGCTGAGCGGCAGTGCCCTCCAGTGTAGACAGAAAAGGACCTCCTGGCAGGGTGATTGGCATACCCAAGTCATTCTGATGCCCAAGGCCACGCTTAATTTTGACTCCACCTCAAGTTCAGGAGCTGTGCAGTCCCATGGCCATTTGGGGGACCATCAAGATGGTGGTACGTAGTAAGACAAGCTGACTTTGAGTCAAGAGTGACTTCCACAGTTTGAGATTCGGACGAAGGTGTGAGAGATGACGCTACCTCACATGGGTTCACGTTTTATTCAAAATCGTCTACAAAGCCTTTGGCCTGTTTTGCTTTCCATACCTGGAAGCCTGCAGCACAAACTAGAGCCTGCCGGCCAAATCCGGCCTGCTGCCTATTTTTGTGCCGAGTTCTGTTGGAGCAGGGCTGCGTTCATGCATGCATGTGCTGCCTACGGTCACTCTCTCCATAGTAGGACAAAGTTGAGTAGTTGCAGCAGAGGCCTCAGAGACCACAAAGGCTAAAATATTTTCTTTGTGACGTTTCAAATAAACTTTGCAATCCTGCTGTTGAGTCAATGCCATTTCAGTCTGACTGGTGATAATTCCAATGAGAGCTAATACTATATAGTGCCCAGCCCTGTGCCTCTGCCCTGTGCCAACTAGCGTTCTAAGGAACTTAAACCTATGATCTAATGTAATGCACCCAATAACCTCATGGTCCACACACGCTGTTATTCCCATTTAATGAGTGAGCAAACTGAGGCAGGAGGTTAAGTAACTTGCTCGAGGCTGTGTAGCTGGTAAATGGCACAGGCGGGATTCGAACCCAACTAGTGTAAAGTATTAGGCCTCCTTAGTAACTTACACACCTGTTTTTCTTTCCCGATCACCTGAGACACTCACGATAGGAGAGACAACATTACATGGTCCACAAGCACATCTAAAAACATCCTATTCTCATTAGCATTAGGAATCTCCCATTGAAGAGAGAGTGGATGGTGTCTTCACATACCTTTACTAGTATGTGACTGTACTGCTTCGTTTCATAGCGTTTATTTTTACAGCTGCCTTCTATTTATGGCCAACGATCCTCACTCTCCCTTTACAGCAGTTTCCTTTCAAAATAAATTTATTTAGGAATAAAAAATAGAGTTAACTCATTTATTAAAGAAACCATGTTAATAAAGGTGCAGATAGCGTGTAAATACGACAAAGATCATGACAACGGAGCTGAAATGAATGACGGAGCCCCAAGCACTGGCCGGGGTCCAGCCAGCAGCAGCTTCACAGGTGGCTCTGGACACATGGGGGGGTGGCTGTCCCCTCCATCCCGGGCCTCGGGTTCTTTAATCTGCTGAGCGAGGGAGTTGAATTAAATTATCTCTAACATTCTATGGCATCCCAGTTTATTCTTCCTGGCTTGGAATTTACCGTACTTTCACAGAGCCAAGATTAAATTAGACTTAAATTAGATCCAACCTTTCAAAGCCTGTGAACACGACGGCCTCAACGGCACTCCCGCGTCTTTCACTCCTAGAGTGAGCCTATTAACCCCCATCTGGGTTCCTGCAGGAAAAGGTGAGGAGACAAGTGCAGGGGGCGCAGCTTTCAATTTGTGCTTCTGGCCCAGAGATTGAACAGATCCAGGTTGGTCCAGGGCATTTAGGAGAAAGAGAAGCTCCTTGACATTTCCTTGTCCATCGTTATTCCCCCCAGAGGCCCGCCCTCATGGGGTGTCTCTCGCTCTAGAGGGCCCTGAGTCTGTTTACCCAGAGACATCTGTGATCATAAGCTCCCAAGGGCTGAAAGGAAAAGAAAAGGATTTTTATCAGAAAGCACACGATATAGCACTTCACATGGGCTCTGAGCCTAAAAGAAAAATTACCTGACCAGTAGTGGCATGAGTGGAAAGACTATTCTTCTTAACTCTGAGATTTGAAGGGGGCAGGGCAGCCAGGATGGGTCCTAGTGAAGTCCACTGTGCTAAAAATCTGCTCTTGAGTTCTTTAACCCCCACATCAATCCTGAGAGACAGCAGTTACCAGCATCGACATTGTGTATCATTAATTCTATGATAATTTAGTGTATGGATGAAGAAATTAAGACTCAGAAAGATTGTATTCTCCTCCAGTTTCAATACAATCCCAATCAGTATAGGTGTTGTTCCCTATTTTATATGTAAGGAAGCTGAGCTTAAGGAGGTTCGTTGACTCAGCTAGTTAGTGACAGAGTCAGCACTTGAACCCAGGTCTGACTCTGCAAGTCTAACTCTTGTGCTTTCTCTCATGCAGACCTCAAGAAAACTCTGTGTTTTTCTCCTAGCACTTAGCATGGGGACAGGGAGAGAGACAGAGAGAAGCAGGTGGGCTGGATTCCAGAGAGATGATAGCAAGAGAAGTCAAGAGGAAGAACATCCCTCCTGTCAATCTTTATAAAGGCCCCAATCATCCTCAACAACACTGTTGTTTCTATTCCTCACTCTATGTCCTGCAGGGTCACTATGATGCCCATTTCCCCCAGCCATGCAGGGAGATTGGCAACCGTCTGCCAGTCCTTTCCACTGACAGCTGATGAAGGTGTCTCCAAAGGCCACCTGTGTCCCTCCCACCAGTGCCAGCAGACCCAAGTTATCTGTATGCGGTTTGTGAAGTCCAGGTTATCCAGCAGACAGAACCCTCTTCTTTAGCGAGCTGCCATCCATGATAGTAGGCACTGTCAGTGCTGCCCCCGAGCCCTTCACAGCCCTTTTACCACTTCTGTGATCCCTGGGCCAACTTCCTAGGGGTCCTGTGACTTTCTCCAGAGTCAGAGATGTGCTCTGCTGGCTTTCAGAGCTCCAGAAGTGCTTGAGAGTCAATGACTGACTAAGGCAGGAGTATGAAAACCCAGCTCTCTTGCCTCAGGTCAGAGCCGTCTGTAAGAGCTCCCCACAGATGAGGCCAGGATGGAACCTGAAATCGCATCTCTGTTCAGTCCCTTGCCATCTCATTTTGCTACCCCACCCCTACCAGATTCTTTTCGGAGCACTCCCTTAAAAAATTGTGTGCAAGGGGCACCTGGGTGGCTCAGTTGGTTAAGCAACTGCCTTCGGCTCAGGTCATGATCCTAGAGACCCGGGATCGAGCTCCCTGCTCAGAGGGAAGCCTGCTTCTCCCTCTCACTCCCCCTGCTTGTGTTCCCTCTCTGGCTATGTTTCTCTCTGTCAAATAAATAACATCTTAAAAAAAAATTGTGTGCAAATATAGGATCATCTCAGGGGCTCCTTCTGGAGAGACACCATCTCTCCTCCATCATTTACCTTCTTTTCTTCCACATCTGCAGGCTATCTGGCCTTGAGTAAACATCCCCTCCCATCATCTCCTGAATCTGTCTCTCTTATAGAAGCTTGTCTTACAGATATAAACATGGTAAATGGGAGTGCCAGTCTTCAAAGTTATCTAGTCTATCAATAGGTGTCTACAAGATAATAAGCTCAGCCCAGGGGTATTTATTAATGTCCATCTTACATATAAAGCCTCTGGGGTAAGGGAATTTCATGACACATAATGGCATCCCATTCCTTCAATAGAAAGAAAAATAGGACATTTAGAGTTGAGTTTCTTCTGGCTCATCCACTTATTAACTGGTCCATCCACTTATTAGCCTCAGATAAGTGATCTATTGTATTTTATTTTAAAAAGTGGAAGGGGTTTTTTTTCTCTTGCTTATTAAAGTAATATATGTCCTTTGTGGAAATTTTTAGAAAATTTAGAAAAGTATAGTAATCTTAATATCAACCAGTGCTTTTCAGGAAATTTCTACCCAATTATTTTTTCTATATAGATTTTCTTTTTTTAAAAATGCTCTTTTATTTTTTATCTAAATTCAATTTAATTAACATATATGAATTACTAGTTTCAGAGGTATGGTTTAATGATTCATTACTTGCATTTGACCCTCAGTGCTCATTACATCCTGTGTTGTCCTTAATGCTGGTCACCTCACCTCCCCCCCCGCACCTCCCCTACAGCAACTCCGTTTTCTAGAGTTAAGAGTCTCTTATGATTCACCTCCCTCTCTGTTTTCATCTTACTTTTCCTTCCCTTCCCCTATGTTCATCTATTTTGTGTCTTATATCCGCATAGGAGGAAAATCATATGGTATTTGTCTTTCTCTGACTTCTTTCACTTAGCATTGTGTCCTCTCGCTCACATCGTCGCAAATGGCAAGATCTCATTCTTTTTGAGAGCTACATCATATTCTGGTGTGTGTGTGTGTGTGTGTGTGTGTGTGTGTGTGTGTGTACCACATCTTCTTTATCTGTTCGTCTGTCGATGGACATCTGGGCTCTTTCCATAGTTTGGCTATTGTGGACATTGCTTTTCTATGCAGATTTTCTTAAATAATTGTGGTAGACATGACTGTGCCCATCATCTAGCACTTCTGTCCTTCCAGGTTCATGATGCAATTAGACCTCCCTTCCCCCTCAGTATCAGGCAGGGTCATATGACTCGATTGGAAACGCAAGCAGTGTATTTAAGAGCTGGCGCACCATTCTCCATGCCCTTTTCTCCCGGCTAAGGTGAGCCCTGAAGCTTCTGTTGACATAGTGGCCCCTCCATTCACCCGGGTTATCTGAAAGGTTATGAGGGCAGAGCCCCTTGCCGATCCAAAATGGGCACGTGGCCTATGTAAGGCATCCCTTGTTGTTTGAAGCTGTTAGGATTCAGTGGGTGTATTAGCTCGCCAGGGTTGCCGTAATCAGCTCTGCAAAATCGGCAGCCTAACCCCAGATGTGTATTGTCTCACATCTGGTGGCAGAGCCCAAGACCGAGATGTCAGGATGTTAGCAAGACTTAGTTCCCTCTTGAAGACTGTAGAGGAGAATCTGTCTCATGCTTCTCTGCTAGATTCTGGCAATCTACTAGCAATCTTTGGCTCTCCTCAGCTTGAAGCAGCATCACCCTGGTCTCTGCCCTCATGTTCTCCACCTGGCATCTTTCTGGTGTGCATGTCTTGTCCAAATTTCCCCCTTTTAATATGGACACCTGCCATATTTGAGTAGGGCCTACTAATCTTAACTGATTATATATAGAATGTCCCTACCTCCAAATAACATTATATTCTGAGATATTAGGGGTGAAGACTTAAACATATGAATTCTGGGGGACACAGCTGAATCCATCACAGTGAATGTTTATTTTAACAGCATACACTGACTGTATGCGGGGATCATCTTTCTGTCTTTCTCATGCTGCTTTTTAACCTGTTTCCACTTTATGAGGTTCAATAATTTGCCCATGGTCACAAAACCAAAAAGAGGAAGAACTGGAATTCATTCTTTCTCTCTCTCTCTCTCTCTCTCTCTCTCTCTCTCTCTCTCTCTCTTCAGAGAGGGAGGGAAAGCAAGAGAAAAATCATGTGGAAGATGGGCAGAGGGAGAGAGAGAATCTCAAGCAGGCTCCACACCCAGCCCAGAGCCCGAGGTGGAGCTCGATCTCACAACTCTGAGATTATGACCTGAACCCAATCAAGAGTCAGATGCTTAACCAACTGAGCCACCCGGGAACCCAAGAGAGCTGAAATTCTAATCCAAGTTTTTCTGATTGAAAAGATTGTGCTCTGAACTAATCTCTAGAGGTTGATTCTTGATAGCCTGACTGCTTTGCAGTTCACCACGATCCCCACCACTCCCCATGAATTCCAGACTCTAAGCATAGATCCTGCTTGTCTCTGGGCTTGTCCTGTTGACCTTCCTACACACAACCCAGTTTACTTAGACGGCTCATCCCTGCTCTGGGCACTGCATATGCTGTCTTGCACTATGGTGTAGTTCCTAGATAATGAAGATTAAGGATAATTCACGTCCTTTTATTCCACCTTCCTGGTCACCAAACCCCTGTAGTCACTAGGACAATCTGTGCCACCGTTACCCTGAACGACATTTGTTCCTAATGCTCAGCTCCCAATTTCAGAGTACCAGACTGCTGCATTAGCTCCCCATCACCTGCTTGCACCTGTTTTCCACCAAGCAAATTTTCCCTCAAAGGGATGAACTAGCAATAAGAATATTTGATCAATTAAAGCAAGTGGCTTGTCAGGAAATGGCAGAACTTATAAAAGTTCTCCTCCTGACAAAGGACTCAATCAAAGGGCAACTCTCTCTCGTTCCTGAAGCTCACATCCCCCAACACAGAGAAAAGAAGAAGCCCTGCTTTGTAAAGCTTATGCCAGGCAGTGAATCACAGAAGCCCTTCAATCACTTATTGCTTTTCCTCTCTTACCATTCCTATTGAGCATGAGGGCTTTTTTATCCCATACCGAGGGGCTTTATTGTGTGTGCTACTCCTCATTAGTTTGATCACAGAGGGCAGATCTAAGACGTGATTCAAGTAAATGAAAGGTTCTCCAGAAGTTATCCAGGTATAGGCATTCTTTTCTAAGCCCTCATCCGTGCCTTTGAATTCATTAGCTCAGAGCGCACAGCATCTCCAAACAGGCACATACTCCCGAGTACGTGCACCCAGAGAGCCTGACTCTGCAGACAGGCACCCGGTCACCTTCCCCCAACCTCAGCTGACAAAATGCACATTGTGTTTACTCCAACTTTCTCATTAATTTTGCTGGCTGCCCAACACCCTGTGCCTCCCCAGATTTGCTCTCTGGCATTAGACTGATCTTAATGCTCTAAGAGAACAGCAGACCCAGCCCCCTCCTCCTAGGCAAAAATCCCCATCCCCATTTTGCAGATTAAGGCAACTGAAGCTCTCCTGGGAAAGACTCTCTGAACCGGTAAAGGCTGGGGAGACTTTCCTTCGTGTGTAGGTCAAGTGCTCTGCCTAATCAGAAGGAACACCTCCCCAAAATATCTCTCAGCCGGCCCGGCACTGTGCTGCAGCGTAGAGCATTCATTCAGGATTTAGATGGGGTGTTTCAGAATGCAGCACTCACCCGGAAGGATTGCTGTAATAAGCCATTAATGCTTTAGTGCAAATGAGTTTGATCAAATTGACTTTAACCACCTGACAGGGCCAGGAGGGACACAGAGATATAAATTCTAGTGAGAGAAAGGGATTAAAAAAAGGCAGCCAAGACCAGGTATTAAGGGGCCCAGGACCCTACAACATCAAAAGGACATTGGGCACCAGGTGGGAGAACGAAATGGAGAAAGTCCTACGGAGCTCAGGCAGATGGAGCAGAAAACTCTTAGTCACCCCAGCATCTTAGGGGGACTTGAGATGATGTAAACACATCCCAGCACATCCAAGCTCCGTGAGCTTGAAGGAGCCCCTTAAGAGTCCCTAACCCCATTGCCGCTGTCAAAAGCAGACAATAAATGACTGACATACCCAAAGGCAGAGAGGTGAAATAAAGATCTCTAGGGATCCCTTCCTTCAGGAAGGTTCTGTGGATCAGAGTGAACCCCAGCCTCTGAAGAAATCCTGAGAGCCGTGGCATCATCATTGAAGTCAGATAGACTTTGTCTCCACTCTGAGCTCTGCCATCACACAAGTCAACAGGCAACCTTGGCTAAGTCCCTTGGTTGAGACTCTTTGGACCTTGTTTCTCGCCTACAACGAAACCATAGAGACAACCTCACTGGGTTGTTGAGGAGATTGTCAATAGGACAATGTGGCTGAATCTCTTAGAACAGTGCTGGGCATGAAATCGATTCTCAGTAGTTACCATTTAGCCATGTATCATCCCCATCGACCCAATGCAGGACCCCTCGTGCTTTTGTGCCTCCCCCTGAGTGGTAGTTCAGCAGCAGCATGGTGGAGGGAGTGGGCTTTGGCGTCAGACCATCCTGGTCTCAAATATGGGCTCAAATGGGGACCGGGTATCTGATCTTGGGTGAGTCATTGAGTCTCAGCTCCAGTTCTCTCATCTGTGGATGGGAGTAATGAAAACACCTCCCCCCAAGGTGAGGATTCGTGAGACCAGGCACGCCGTGGACACAATGCAAGACTGCAGTAAATGGGAGATGTGGACCCCAAAACTCCCTTTCTCATCTTCTGCCTTTCTCTCTCTGTTGCTCTCTTTTCATGACAAATGTGGTTGAAATCCAGTTCTGTGGAAGACCAGAATAGTTGCAAAAGCCTTGCCTTTCAACCAGAGAAACAAAGAAAAGCCCTGTGAGCCAGCTCCAGCTCAAGGAGCCCAATCTGGTTTCATCCAGCTTTTGTAGTGGTAGTCTGGGTTTGGGGCATCAGTACGGGAAATCAGTTCATTCAGATTGGGGCTGTGACAGATAAAGAGTGGCTAAAGAGCTCAGAACTGTGGCTAATCTAATTAGCACTTCAGAGAGAAGTGATAACAGGAATCCACACGCCACAATAGGCTCCAGGGAATTCAGGGCTGATCAATGTTTTCCTGGCCTGGTACTCAGAACCACTGAGCTCCTTTCCTTCTAAATTTGTGACTCCTTCCTGCGGCATTACCTTGCTCCTCTTTTGTGCTGTGTTTTCTAGGGCCCTCTTTCCTTTGGGCTCTCAGAACTCCCCCCCTGACCCTGGATACTTCCATCTCTTTCTGCTCTAATATGGAGCATATGTAATCATCGGTGTTTGTTCCTTAGCTCAGGAAATATTTGCTATGCACTTCCTAGGATACAGGAAGGTAAACGCTGAGGATACAAAAAGGAATAAGATGGTCTCTTTGTTCTCAAAGACATGGACTAACACACAATACCCAATGCTTCCAAATAACTACGACTGCTTCAGAAGTAGGCATGGGGTGCCTTTCCCAGAAGTATGCTCAGAGGTGGCGTAGGCAGGAAGTACCAGTTTCTGGCTGAGTGGGACAGAGAAAGCTATTCCAGAGGAGTAGGTCCTGAGCCTGAGACATAAGGAAGGAGTCTAGGTTTTTAAATCAACTCTAGTTCTTAGTCTCATTCAAACAGCTGTGACCAGGACATACATTTGTCAAACAGGAACCAATATTTCTAAACAGACTTACACGTAACCCTCAGTTTTCCCCACTATATGTCTGTTACCCAGTAGGAAAAGGATCTTCCCCTCCTTGGATGTTCCCCTCCTTTGGGACTCCATAATCCCAGTGGGTGAATAAGGGAGAGATGAGGGGGAAGAGAACCTGGGACAGGATTAGGGAAATTATTAACATGGTTCCTCACCCTAATACCTGTAGAATGAGGGCCCTGGGCTTTGCCATTTCTAAGGTTTATTCCTTGTGATTAAGTCAAGGTTTTTGGAACAAACCAGTGGCTTCTCTCCCTCATCCCTCTCCAACGCCAGAGCTAGTAAGACAAACATGAACTTGAAAGCCAGACTTCTCACTACCCCATCATTGATCTGTCCTCACTCTTGCTCGATCGATAGTTGGAGAAATTTCTGAGTGACAGCTCACAGAGACAGCATGATACACTTAAGCCATTTGGGTTTTGAAGCCTTTTAAGTTTGTCAAAAACAGTGCCACCCCCTGTTGTGTCTGTGGCATAGTAACGGGCTTGAGCAGGGTAAATCTTGACTTGACTTCCATATGACCATGAGAACATGGAGATTTCTTTCTTATTTTAATCTTTTAGAAAGACAGGGATATTTGGGTACAGAATTCCCTCTGATTCAATGTCATGCACTAGTAAGTCTGGAGGGCCTAATTTATCTTGAAATATGAAGGATGTAGTGAAGCAAAGGAAATTCACTCCCAGGCTTTAGAGGAAGTTAAAGAATATCCAATTCCCTCTATTGGGAGGGGCAGGAGGGCCTAAATGCCTTATTCACTGGTGAATCCCATGGCTTTGCTCACGGCCTGATGTGTACTAGATGCTCGGGAGTATTTGTTGAAGGAATCAATGTTTTTAACACCATTTCTACTACCTCCACCCCCATATCACAAAAGGCTTCTCCCCATTAGTCCCTTCCTGGTAGTGTGGCTTCCAGGAAATCTCCTTGGGTTTCTAGGGATCTGTTTTCATGATCTGTCCGCCTTTCACCTCTAACTAGATTTCCATCTTGCAGCTGAATCTGCAATTGTTTTTTTGTTATCGTGTGTTGTATGAAGGACCTGTCCGAACCAAGCTTCCAAATAGTGATAGGAATGCAAAGGTGTGAGACATAGAGATGATACCCTTGAAGAGAGGCTGGTTTTGGGGAGGAGGCAGGCATGTGGACCCCTGAAATCAAGGGTCTGAGCCTGAGCAGAGATGCATAAAGATAGAAACGGGAAAAAGAGGACACATTCTCAAAGCAGCCCCATCAAAGAGTTCAGAGCAATGAGAGATATCTAGTTTGTGGGCTTTGAGGGTTAAGAGTGTGGATCACTGAAAGAACTGTAAAAGGAGAGGCAATGGAGTTGGGTATGTGGACTGCCTGGTAACAAGCTAGCTAGAACCAGGATCCCTCTCAATTCACCCAGTCAGAGGGACTGTACCCAAACTCACCTTTTCACAGGACTGATGGCTTCCTTCATCCAGGAGGGAGGATCCAAATTTCTTTTTCTTTCTTTCTTTCTTTCTTCCTTTCTTTCTTTTTTCTTTCTTTCTTTCTTTCTTTCTTTCTTTCTTTCTCTTTAATATTTAGTTATTTATTTGAGAAAGAGCATGGGCAGGGTAAGGGGGCAGAGGGAGAAGCAGACTCCCCGCTGAGCAAGGAGCCCTATGCAGGACTTGATCACAGGACCCTGAGATCCTGACCTAAAACAAAGACAGCCACTTAACTGACTGAGCCACCCAGGCACCCCAGGAAGATTCTTACTTTTGATGGACTTCAAGTTCAAGTTTGGGGCAGCTATAAGCAGTTGGCACCCTGATTTGGGACTAATGGCACCAAGTAGCCTCTATGTCCCTCTCCCAGGGTTGTTTTTTCCACTGTTGCCCTATAACTAGGAAAAGTGCAGGGGCAAGATGACCCCTGCTGGAAGTCAGACCTTCACTGCAGGGCTGGCAGACTTCCCTCTGTGGGTGTGGAAGCCCCAGGTTCATGAGTTTTCCCTTTCCCTAGTGAAGCCTATTCCCTAATTTGTGTCATTCAACCCAAACCCTGATGCATGACAGGCAGAGACCAGGAAGAGACCCACCTCCCATGTGTGGGCATGGGAACATGCAAAAACAGGCAGGAAGAGCATCCCAGAGTGAGCAGGGCATAAGGTGGAAGAAGTGGAGAATACGATGAAGCAGAAGGGACAGTTTGTATTGGGAGTCATGGGAAATGGGCCAGGAGGTGTGGCTGGAACCTGTCCATGCAGGTCTTCATGCAGGGCCTCTGTGGCAGATGACTGCAGTCTCTGCCTGCCTGCCTTCCTCCTTTCTTTACGGGTGGGTAGCAGTACATCACTCTCTCTTTGGGGATATCTGCTTCCCCATAGCATGCAGTCCAGGGGACCACACTAGCCAGGAGATAGCTAATCCATACCATCAGAATCTTTCAGGATTTAAAATCCTGAGAAGAAAGACACAGAGATTGAAATTCATGATACCAGCTCACCAGTTGGAGTCCCCAAGGAGTGAGTCCATCTCTGCCCTGGATCCTGGAGCTCCTTCTGTTGACCCTGTCCAACGTCTCAGCCTTTCTTTTGCTTCTGTCAGCCTCACCACCTGAGTTAGCCTGAGTCAGTCTGGTGGCTTTCTAACAGAGAAACCATAAGAGAACCTTGAGCACCAGGATGAGGCAGAAGAAGCAGCCCATGGCATGAGGAGCATCAGACTCAATGCCTTCTGTTTGCACAGTGCTGGGCCATTCCTTACCCATTCCAGAAGGCAGCACACTTGGAGCTATTTACCCACCCCCAAGATCCTGAAAGTTACAACCCAGAGAACCGGGAACTCCCAGCCTACTACTGTCACCTCAGTCTCCTGTTGGGGATGTTCAATTAGAGAGACATGTTGGTGATCAGAGATGGCTTTTTATCTTCCTAGCTCTAAGCTGCTTCTGAAGTTTAAGAAAGAAATCAAAGTTCTGTGTGCATGTGAATGTGTATGAATGCCAAGTGTCCTTGGATGATATTCCAAGAAGCCAATGCAAATTATTTGTCATTGTTATTTGCAAGCACCACTCTTGTTGATAAAATTCAAGCCTACCACATCCCGCAGCTTCTGGTGACAACCTTGCATCCCTGGAGCTTTGCCTGGGATCAGGCTGCCTGACTAGACTCTGTGCTTTCTGAGTAAGGTTCTGGGGGTGGGGAAGTACCTACAATGGCCCCAGGAGGACGCCTTCCAGAGCAAAAGTCTTTAATCTTCAGGCTCAGTTACCTAGAGAGGCTCACTCCACACACCCATCTCCTCCCCAGGTTTTACTCCCCTGGGTTGATGGAAGGAAGGAACCACAGTGCAGAATTTTCAGGAGATCCAGAGGTGTTACTCTCAAAGTTCTAACTAGGGCTCTAACTCCTTGATGTTGTGCATAGTCAGCAACAGGGGTCCTGGTTCCTTACCACAGTGGTCTCAGCCACCCAGCATAGTTGTCGTGGGGCCTTCGGTCATCTTACCAAACACATATCCTGTGTGATGCATACTGGATAAGGAAATGAAAGCCAAGAAAGGAAAGACAACTCGGGTCTCCTGCTATTAAATATATGATCTGATTAATGAGGAATCTTTTATCTTAGCATCTCAGAGCCAAAAACAATTTTAAAGGTCATCTATTTCAAACTTCCATCTAATCCCCTCAAATTAAAAAACATATATACATGGATATGTGCCTACTGAATGCTTCTAGACATTCTGCTAAGTATTTTCCCTGGATTCTCTCATTAACAGACCAAATCCTCCCAACAACCCTCCGCGCTACCCACCATTATTTTCGCTGCCAGAAACACCAGGAACCTGAGACCCAGAACTCACTCCAGGCCATACAGCACCTAGGTCTTTCAGAGACGCTGGTCTGGTGGCTCCTGGCCAAGCCTCACTTGCATGTGTGCTTCTAGACTTTGCGGTATGTTGTCAGTAATTTAAAATTGGGAGCTTGACATTTAAAATAACCTGACTTCCATGTTTCCCTGAGAAATCAGAAGACCTGGCCACGCTGGGCGTCGTACACAGTTCCGCACGGCAAGTAGAAGTGGGAGCTGAGTGGCCGGTGCTCCTCTGGGCACAAATCAGATCAAGTCAGGAACCTGCTCAGCTTTCCAATGGCTGCTAATAACCCATGCAGTAAAACTCCCAAGTCCTCACCACAGCCCACAGGGCCCACCCCCCGGCCCTCTCTCTACTGCACCCCATCTTCTCTGTCCCCTGTGCTCTACCACACTGGGGCTCTCTCCCAGGCTGGGGCTGAAACGTTCTCTCCTTCTCAAGATTTTTGTCCTTGCTGCTTCCCCGACGAAGAAAGCCGATTCTTCTCCTCTCTTCATGTCTGACTTGTGCTGAGTCTTTAGCTTAAATAGGACTTCCTCAGACAGACCTTCTTGACCTCTGGGGTAGGAAGAATAATATCTACTCTCCCCCGCTCAAAGATGTCCACATCCCAATCCCTGGAGCCTAGGAATATGGAGGCTCACGTGGCACAAATCACACTTTGCAAGTGTGATTAAGGATCTGGAGATGGAGAGATGATCGTGAGCCTGATGGAATCACGGTGGTCCCTATAAGAGGGAGGTGGGAGGGTCAGAGTCAAAGAGGAGATGTGACAACAGACAAAGATTGGCATGATTCAAGGAAGGGTCATGAGCCAAGGAATGTGGGTGATCTCTAGAAGCTGGCAAAGGGAAGGAAACAGATTCTCCCCTAGAACCTCCAGAAAGAAAGCTGCCCTAAGACAACTTGACCTTAGCTCAGTGAAACTGATTTTGAGCTTCTTGACTTCCATGACTGAAAGAGAAACATTTGTGTGGTTTTCAGCCACTAAGTTTGTACTGATTTATTACAGCAGCAGTAGGAATACAACACAACCATGTATTCTAAATACTCCCTTCCCCCTAATTAGCCTCCAGCTTGACCCTTTGTGGGTATCCTTCAATGCACTTACTGCAACTTAAAATTATTTTTTTTTAAGATTTTATTTATTTACTTGACAGAGAGAGATCACAAGTAGGCAGAGAGGCAGGCAGAGAGAAAGGAGGAAGCAGGCTCCCTGCTGAGCAGAGAGCCCAATGCCGGCCTCGATCCCAGGACCCCGAGACCATGACCCGAGCCGAAGGCAGAGGCTTTAACCCACTGAGCCACCCAGGCGCCCAGCAACTTAAAATTATTTTGATTGTTTGCTTAGTTTGGTTCCCTTCGGCTCCTAGACTGGGAGTCCTAAGAGAACTGGTACACTCTAGGAGCTCAGCAGATATTTATTGAAAGACAAAATTGGTTATTGAATAATTGGCCTCATTTTCCATCCCAGGTGCCTTCATTTGAGCACATTGCTGGTTGAAAATGTCCCTATTTAATGGCAGAATTTAGAATTGACTCAGCCAGGTGCAAGTATTTCTTTGAAGCATAAAAAACAATCAGAGCTTTTAAGGAAATTAGGCAGCAAGCCCAATGATAAAACAGGCAAAGCACCCAAGATAAATTCATTTCCTGTTCCCTGCATCCTTGCTACTCTCAGCATCCCCTGGGAGCTTCTTAGAAATGCAAGCTATCAGGCCTCACCTCAGACCTACTGAATTAGAATCTGCACTTTTACAAGATGCCCAGGAAATCCATATGCATATTAAAGCTTCAGAAATGCTGCAGTGCATATTTGGTTGAGGGGAGACACTCTTCAGAAAAGCATGCTACAGGTGTGTTAGCCTCAGGCAGGTGCAATAAACATAGGCTACCTTATTACAGCCCAAGTGAGCCCCTGACCCAACAGCCCTTTGCTGCCTCAGCCCATCACCTGCTTCCTACGCTGAATTCTCTGACTGTTGAAGATGCTCTCACTCCCACCTCCCACACGCAGCCACCTGCCAAGTCTGTGGATTCAGGCAAACAGATGAAGAGTGTTTAGGCACTCACAAGCCCAATGAGAACCGGGCTGAATCAGTGGGAGAAGCTAGAAACTACTGAGGGTCTGTAGACAGCTGGGTTTAAAGTTGGAGACAGTAAAAAAAAATAAAAAATAAAAATCAATGGTTGCCAAGAGTTGGGGGAGGGGAGAGGGAGGAATGGGTGGAGCACAGGGGATTCTTCAGGCAATGAAACTCTCCTGTTTGATACCGTGCTAGTGGAAACATGTCATCACACATTTGTGAAAACCCACAGAACCAGAACATACAACACCAAGAGCGGACCCAACTGTAAACAATGGCCTGCAGTTAATAACATTGTATCTATATCGGCTCATTGAACGCACCACACTAAGGCAGGATGGTAATAATAGGGGAAACTTGTTGGGGGAGGCGTGTAGATAAGGGGATATATGGGAACTCTCTATACACTCAGTTTTTCTATAAACCCAAGATTACTCTAAAAAATGAAGTTTATTCATAGTAATACTAAAAGAGAAAAAAATGAAGGCCACTTTGGTATAAATCTGGGTCAGGCACTTAAAACTTGTGAGCTCTCATGGGGCGCCTGGGTGGCTCAGTTGGTTAAGCGACTGCCTTTGGCTCAGGTCATGATCCTGGAGATCCGGGATCGAGTCCCACATCGGGCTCCCTGTTCGGCGGGAAGCCTGCTTCTCCCTCTTTCAGTCCCTCTGCTTCTGTTCCCTCTCTGGCTGTGTTTCTCTCTGTCAAATAAATAAAATCTTAAAAAAAAAAAAAAAAAAAAAACTTGTGAGCTCTTAGGCAGGTTACTCAATTTCTCAGCCTCAGTTTACTCACTATAATATGAGACTAATAATACCAGCTGAGGGGGGGGGGCTGTTGTGAAGAACATGTTAATGCATAAAGTGCCTAGTGTTGTTCCTGGCACCATATAGCAAGCACTCGATAAGTGTAAGCTTGGGGGGTTCAGGGGGTTGGGGTATTCTTTAATTGCTTTCTGTAAATACTTAAGAATGCATCAAAATGTTCTATGCTGGGAAGCTGCTGCTCAGAATTCCCCTCAATAGTTTTCAAGTAGCAGCTGTATGCAGAACAGATTGTCATACAGAGAAGTTAGGAGCAGGAAGATAAGTCAGGACATTGTTCCACCAGGACATGGCAGAGAGGGAGGATGGGTGATGATGGAGGAGGAGTAGCTCAATGGGAATTGAGAGAGGAGACTTGGGAGGGGGATTGGGTGCCCTTTTGAAAAACTGGAAATGACAGGGTGAGGGAGTCAGCACTGGAATCCTAAACTGGTCAAAGAACTGGGGGATTATTGAGAGTGTTTACCTTTTCCTCTCTGACTGAGGGCAGTCTTCATGTCTGACTGTGATCAGGATCTGACATCATTTCCTTGCTCCAAAGCAGAAAGTGGATTTTAACACAGAAATTTACCTGCCAGCTGCACCGCTGCCTTGACATTTTAAGTGGTACCTGCCCTTCTGTGTCAGATATTTCCCACAAATAAGAAAGTGACAAGTTTCTCTGATGGGCATTCAGCATTCGATGAAGTGAGAACCCTGCCACGGGTGGGGAAATGTGGTACCTGCAGAAAACAAAGGGATCGTCAGCAACAAATATATTTTGAGCAATTATCGTGGGACCCTTACACCCAGTGTCCCTGTGCTCAGCCAAGCAAGGTCTTCAGAGCACAGCTGAGCAGATGGGTGCCTCCTCCCCACCTCCTGCTGAGTCACCATAGCAAATTTCAGCAGGCAGCTAGAGTTCCCTTGCAATCAGCAAGACCAAGCCCCAGGAAGCACAAATTTTGGCCCTTTGGATTTGTAAATAGGTAAAAAAAAAAAAAAAAAAACAGATAGGCATCAGGCTCTTACAGAAAAAAGAACTGTAAAGGTCATATGGACATATTGCCATCCAGTGAGTGAATCCCTTCTTGCAACTTTGCTGCCTTGTGCTTTCCTAGCTGTGACTGAAGTTTACCTTCAATGACAGGAATTTTACCACTAATTCAGGGCTACTTAATTAATTGGAAACCTTAGACTAACCCACTAACTCAGATGGAGAGTTCAAGGCCTGGATAAGAGGAGTGGCTTACTCTAAGTCACCCAGTGAGCCGGAGGCTGCCTTTCCTGGGTCTTATAGAACCCAGTCTTGAACCTGTTCATCAGGCATAACATGGTGGTTGAAAGGATGGGTTCTGGGGCCAAACCTCAGCCCTTGCCCTGGGCCAAGCCATCTTTCTTTTAAGTACCAGTTTTCTTGACTAAAAAAATAAGCACAATAATAGTACCTAACATAACTGGGTTGTTATAAGAATTAAATGAAAACATGGGGGCACCTGGCTGGTTCAGTCAGAGGAACAGGTGACTCTTGATGTTGGGGTTGTGTGTTAGAGCCCCACGTTGGGTATAGAGATTACTTAAAAATAAAACTTTCTTTAAAAAAAATGAGAAAATGGATACTGAGTACTTTGTACTGTGCCTGGCACATAGCAAGTGTAGAATATTGTAGCTAGTAAATATGATGAATACTGATTCTTTTTATGTTTACCTACAATGTCAGTTGGATACTAGGGAGCCATATTTACCATCCTGACTCTTGACTGCTCATAATATGGCTCTCTGTAGATCCCAGGGTCTCACAGACAGGCGAGATGGCAATGGACTTCCAAGAAGATATGCTGACAGGAAATGACTCAGGGTGGCCAGGGATCTCACCTTTTGCCAACCTTTACATCACCCCTCCCCAGCCTCAACCACCCATCTCTTTGTACACAGTGCTGTCATTGAGTTAGGCCAAGATGTCTTCCCTGAGATTTCCACAAGAATATCATTTATCAGCACCTTGGACAGCATAGAAATGATTGCTCATCTTCAACTATCAGGGAGGAAATAATTCCTTGCCATAATGCCAGGTGACAGCTAAGGTATTTGGGAAGAAGAGATTCAGAAGTCTTCCTTCCCTAAGACCAAATTCGAAGGAAAATTGTACAGACAAGGGAATAAAGCAAGCAAACCAAAAATAAAACTTCCCAGATATATGGCTTTCATTTTCCACTTCCCACAGAAAGCCCACTGCTTATTAAAAGTTTGGGAATGGAAAAAACAAAGTTGGTACCCATTCCAAAGAGAGTGATTGGAACAAAGTAGGCACATTTCACGGAACTGGCTGATTTGCCAGCTCCCTCTCTGTGGCATTGTTACAATTACAGCTATTCTTGGGGATGTAATTCATTATGGACCCATTATTCCCAAGAAGCAGAGAAGAGCAAAAATCAAAGGTTTATCATCTGGCTGTGGTGCATAGAATACAGCAGGCTGCCTGCTGGGTACATCCCGGGTGGCAATCAGAAACCAGAGTCCAGGGACAAATATACATTCCACTGAGCTCCTCCATCCGCCCGGATAAAACGATGCCATTTGCATCAAGGAGAAAAAGACTGCTGGCCCCTCTTTGACCTTCTTGGCAATTTCCAGCCAGCTGGACAACAGAGGAGGAGCTGCTGCCTTGAAAGAGAGGGGGGTGGCCACCTGCACTCCCAGAGTTCAGGGGCAGAAGTGTTATTATCAGCTGTGGAGCTCCCAGTACATTGCCAGCTCAGTGCTAGACAACTGATGTGTGTGGTGGAGGTATTATTAAGCCCCACGTAGAAGATGATCCTGAAGTTGAGAGAGGCTGTTTAGGACTCTTTCAGTGACAGACACACAATTCTGACTGGCTTAAGCTAAAAAGGGAAAATATTGGCTCAAGTGACTAAAGAGCCCAGGCAGGAGTTGGTCTTCCAGTTCAGCCAGATAGAAAGACTTTAACATATCTATCTCTTGCCTTGGCTCTCCTCTGTATTATCATCACCCCTAGACAGGCTTTTCTTCTTGTTTGCAAAATGGAGGTCACAAACTCCTCCTGGCCTCATCCTTCTAGCCTAGCCACACCAGTACAGAGAGAGCTTCTCTTCCTTTAGAGTTCGAGCAAAAGTCCCAGAACTGACCCCCACTGACCTGGCATGGGTCACATGCTATTTCCAAATCAAACATGGTGGTCAGGGTGACAGAGCGCCCTAGTTGGCAAGCCTGATTGAATGGCCCACAGCTGGAGCTCGAGGAGATCCTGCCCGTCCGATATCACAGAGCAGGGGTGATTCCGTAGGAAACTTGACTTGTAGCATCAAGAGAGGGAGGAAAGAATACAGGTAGGCAACAAAAAATCAATGTCCATTATAATCACACTGCTGACAAGTGGCCACATTCTTCCCACTATCATATTTGTTAATCACTTAACATAGTACCTGGCACGCACCATGTACTTTATCAGACTGCTGCTCCGGAACCAAGCTACACTACTAGCAAAGATAATATTTCGTGTTCCCGTGGGGTTCCAAAAGGAAAAGACCAGAAAATTATGCTAGGTAATTGGGACTCTAACCTGTCACCTTCTCAAAATCAACGGTTTCCCTACCTTGGACTGATTGGATGACCAGGAAGAAAAGCATAGTGTTGTCTGGATGAAAGGACAGATTCCTTAACATCTTGCCTATATGTGTATGTATATATATATATATATATATATATATATATATATATATACACAGAGACATATATGTGCATCTACTATGTTTAAAGCCTGTACAATGGAATGAGAAAAGAAAGGAAAATAAGACATGATAAATAAGTTATATAGGGTTAATTAAGCCATTATTCTTGCCATCAGGAGTGTACGGAATAATAAAACATCTTTCTTTAAAAATAGTAGTGTTGCTAAACATGCACCAGCTGATTTGTGTAGAAAGTTTCATCTACTCTACACAACAGTCCTATGAGGTGTGTAATATTAAAGTAGCCATTTGATTCAGACTTGGAGATATTAAGTGTCTTGCCTCATACCTACAGCTAGCAAATGGCAGAACCCAGGATTTGAGAGCAGATCTCTCTGATTTGAAATTAGTGTTCTTGGGCACCTGGGCAGCTCAGTTGGTTAAGCACCTGCTTTCAGCTCAAGTCATGATCCCAGAATCCCAGGATGGAATCGAATATCAAGCTCCTTGCTCAGCAGGAGTCTGCTTCCCCCTCTGACCTTCCACCCTCTCATGCTCTCTCTCTGTCTCTCAAATAAATAAATAAAAATTTTTTTTAAATGAAACTAGTGGGTTTTTAAAAAGATTGTATTTATTTATTTGACAAAGAGAAACACAGCTAGAGAGGGAACACAAGCAGGGGGAGTGAGAGAGGGAGAAGCAGGCTTCCCGCCCAAGCAGGGAGCCCGATGCAGGGCTCAATTCTGGGACTCTGGGATCATGACCTGAGCTGAAGGCAGACATTTAACGACTGAACCACCCAGGCGTCCCAAGACTAGTGTTCTTTTAAAAAAATGAAATTAGTATTGTTGACCCTATGCAAAAGTCTATAGGAACCTCCATTCTTGCTGAGAGATAAAATAAAGTTTCCTTGAGAAAGTAGCATTTGAGTGGTATATAGGTCAGAGATTTTTGTATAGAAATGACAATGATCCCATTTATGCTGGCTTAAACAGAAATATATCTTTTTTTTTTTTCACCTATGTAACTGAAAAACCCAGGGAGAGATGGAACTGTGGGCCCAGACCGATCTAGGAACACAAATGATTCCTGCAAGACTCTCTCTCTCTGCTTTCTCTTCTGTGTGGGCTCCATGGGCTTCTACGTGAGCACTTGAGTATGGCATTCTCCTAAGTTAGCTATCTTGCTGGGAAAAGAGAACTACTATTCCAGAATTCCAAAAAAATCCCAGGTCTGAGTCTTATTGGACCATTTGAGCCATGTGCCTACCTGTGTGGCCAGAAATACACTAAATGTCCGTGGAATCAGAAGAGCAGGTGGATTCGTTCCACCAGAAACACGTAGCATAGACTAAACAGGGAGGGTATCATTTATCAATGTAAAATCAGGTTGCTTTTACCAACAAAAGGGGTAAGAGATATTCCATTGACAAGAACCGTTGATGGTTACATTAGGTCTCATTGTGCTTAAGAATCCATCCAGAAACCGTAACTTACAACAATCATGTTTACTTAGCCCCAGATTCTGTGGTTGGCAATTTGGGTTTGTTCATGCATCTGTGAACAGATGCGGGCTCCACCAGGGCTGATTGGTCTGAGCTGAGCCATCATCCCTGTTTCTCAAGGTTTCTCAGCCTCTAGGAGCTTAGCCCAGGCTCATTCACGAGTGGCAGAAGATCTCCAAGAAAAACAAAAAGAATTCAAGCACTTTTCAGGCCTCAGTTTGCATTTGCTAACATCCCACAGGCCAAAATGATAACATGGCTGAGGCCAGCATCACCGTGGGAGGCTACCCAGAGTTACGCAGCAAGGGGGCGCGGGTTGAAAGAAGGCAAGAATCTGTGGCCTTTCTTGCAATCTGCCACGGCAGGCATTCCAAACAGCACCAAAGCAGCATCTAGCACATAGTAAACATGCCAGTTAAATAACATTTTGTCAGATGAAGGAAAAGGTTAGGACAAGAGAAGAGCAGGAAAGGATTCAGGTGGAAGAAACATTGTTGGCCAAGACAGTAAATGAGGTAGTAAATAGAAATGACAGGGATCCCATTCATGCTGGCTTAAACAGATAGTAAATGAGGTTTTATTTGTGGTGAGTCCATATGCTGTGGTTAATAAAGGGCTAAGGGAAGTAGTGGGGCACAGGGGCCATATTAGAGCTTAGGATTTGGACTTCTATTCTGTTTGCACTGGGGAGTTGTTGAAGGCTTTTGAACAGTGATATGCATCAATTAGCTAGTCCCAAGCAGGATTTTGAAGTGTAGCTGCCCTCTGAAGGACAAGATCCTGAGAAAACGGGACAATGACATCGCTGAAGGCACAGAGACAGAGAAACTGAAGAGCCTACTGGGCTTCAGTGGGCACAAAAACTGAGCTTTGAACTCATTTTGCTTTGGCCTATCCCAGATACTGAGCTTCCTCCCACCTCCCCCAGGCTGTGAGAATTTGGAGATGTTCTGGATCCTGAGCAGCAAACAAATGCAACTCGTTTTTCTCATTAGCTTTTAGTGGCCACTTGCAATACCTGTGACCAGCTGGCTGTTGGGTCTCCCACCTCCAGATGTTTCTTGGTGGGTCTTCAATGAACCAGAGCAACCCTGGGAGTGAGATTTGGGCTCTAAGCTTCCAGATACTGCTCTGAAATCCAAACTTCTGCTCAGAGATGACCTGCCCTGGTCTTTGCTAGCTCTTCCCATGTGATGCCAGCAAACACCAAAGATCCAAGACCCACTGAGGGGTGACATTTCTGTGCAGAACCTCTCCAAACCCAGCTGTAGCTCAGCAAGCTTTGAAAATGACTGTGCTGGATCATAGTCTCCTGGTTGGACATGGAACATGATTCCTGCCTCTCAATAGCAATGCTTTGCAATGTGGACTTTGGGGGGGCTTATTTGTGTATATGTTTTAGCAAACAAGACAAGTGTTGGCCTGTGGCAAACAACAGCAGAGCCACAGGCCATGTGGTTCTCTTCTGACACACAATAAGCATGATGTTCATATACTAAAAGGATGTTCATATACTAAAAGGACATCCGACAGTGATCCTCACAGCAGCATTGCACAGGAACTGTGGTGTAGGCTTCAGCCACAGACCGCAGAGGCTGCATGGGGCTCCTGCAGCTCCCGGGGGCAGAATTTGGAAATTGCAGGTATCTGAATTGCTACGGTCTCCCGTTCATACCCAGTTTCCATCTAATGGTGTCCTCTGGGATGGAAGGCAAGAATTACAGCCGAAGGCAGGGCCCTGTTCTAAGCACTTTATGTATTTGAACTCATTCAGTCTTCCTGAGCACCCTTAGAAGAAACTGAAGGAAAGGTTTAAGGGCCTGCTAAAACTCACCGATTAATGATAATGCTTCCTTCTGTCATGACTAAATGCGCAAATGTAAACAAAACTGAACCAGAAAGTAAATACTTGAATATTTTTTATTTTAAATATTTTATTGCATTTTGACACATGGTAAACTCAAATAAATCTTACTGGAAAGAGCAAGAGAAAGCTCAGACATCACCTTTGTGTTAGTCCCTCAAGACCCCACACACGTCCTGCCTGCCCTCTTCATCAGTGAAGAAGTGTTGATTCCCTGCTTTGGGGTTCCCCTGGAGATGACCCACACGTATTCCTATCACACATCATGCTCATAGCTGACTGTGTTTCTCTCTTCCTCAGTAAAAGTGAGCTTATCAGCACCTAACACAATGCCTGGCACATAGCAGATACTCAACACCTGGTTGGAGGCCAAGACTTAGAGGGGATCCTAGGGTCTTGCCAGGGCTCATAATTGCCATGACTAAAAACAAGCCATTGCCTGGTCTGTGTCTCTGTTTCCCCATAAAGGGAAACCTTGGGCAGCAAGCACCACTGGCTAGCTTCGCACAGTGACAAATTCAGAAAAGTTGTATCTATGGAATCCCAAGCTCAGAACCCAAGGAATGGAAAGGCGTGCATCTGAGGCTACACGCCGGAACCAGCCAGCCCAGCCCCAGCACACGGATGTTAATGTGTCTGGAAGTCAAAGTGTTCATGTAGTGGTACCACATGCAGCAGGGAGGTGTGGCTGAGTTAGCAAAGGCACTTCCCTCAATCACTGCATCATCCAAAGGCTGCCAGGTGGGCCAGGCAACGTCTGTTGCCCCGGGCACCCAGCTGGCTCTGTTGGGGAAAGACTGGTGAGGGCTGCCTTTCTCCTGCAGGGTGTATTGGCTGGTAACACTGAGCAGGTGGGGAGGGGGTCATCAGTGGCTCTTGGCTTAATCACATCCACAACATGGGAGTTGGGGGTTGTGGTGGGATGGGATGACCATCTGGATTCCTAACTTCCTCATTTGAGGTCTTCCGCTGCTCAGTGAGGTCTGAGTAACTTCCAAATAATTAGTTTCAAGATCCATTTCCTTCCTCTGTAACATAGGACAAGTTATCTGATTTCTGAGCCACAATATCCTCATTGGGAAAAGAGTGAGAGGGATGAGGGGAATAACAATAGGTACTGGGCATGGTTAAGATTCCACGATGAATCTTCCACAAAGATTCCATATCATCTCCATATTCTAGCTAAACACCTGAACTCCTGAGTGCCTATTCTCTCTGCAGTCACTGGCCCTCATTATCTATCTAAAAACCACCCCCAATCCACAATCCCTATTACATGATCTGTTCCTTTCTCTATGTATCATTCATCACAGTCTGTCGAATTAAGCTCTTGCTTAATTATTTATTTGTAAAAGATGTATTTTTAAATATTTGTTTAGAATAGTAATTAAATCTGTTGTTAAGCTATACAGTTCTTTGTTCTAGAACATAAGTTCCATGAGGACACGGGCTTCACCAATCTTGAGCCCCACTATTTTCCCAGCCTCTGGGGTAATGCCTGACATATAGTAAACACTTGAAAAAATAATGGTTCAATGAATGACTGGTGACTGAATGAATATTAAATCATTTTGCAAACCCTAAAATGCTCTTTAGAAGATATGGGTTATTATCACTGTTAAGACCAGACCAAGGGCTACAAGTAAAGCAGGTATCTATGAGTACAGGTGTTCCAAGAACCAACAAGAAGAGCCTACCAAGAAGATTGCTGGGGGACAATGCCACATGTGCCCCAGCTAAAGCAGAGAGATGCACATGAGCAAGCACAACAGGTGGCAGTCTGGGAGCAGTGAGTGCCAAGGAGCCGTAGGCAGAGCAATGATGGTATCTGCCACAAGGTCCAAGAGGATGGAACCTAGGAACTGAAGTCTTGCTTGTTGACAGTCTTGGATGTAGCTGAAGACAACATCAAGACAACATCAAGGGCATAGGATACAAGACTGAGGGAGGCAGGCTAGAGCTAACCATCTGGAAAATAAAAGGTAATAAGGAGGGTCTCAGAGAGTGCAGAGTCTGGGGGCAGATAGATAGTGATGAGCAGATGTTAGTAAAATATATGTTGTTTCTTGAGGTCACGGACTGGATCTGGGTGGGGGTGGGAAACCAGGGTAGAGAGAGTTGATAAAATCAAAGTCCTATCGAGGGGTTGGCACAGACTGAACAAAGCAATAGACTCACCGAGGTGTGATCATCCAGGTAACACACACAGAATTATCATTTAATCTTCATTCTTGTGACTTCTCTACATCAGTCAGCTATGCCCACAATAATGCTTCATAACAAACTCTCCCCCAAATTCAGTAGCTTATAATACAAGCAATTTCATTTTCTAGTTCATGGGTCTGCAGACCAGTTGGGGAGGTGCTCAGCTTTAAGCCTTGGGTTGTCTCCAGGCTCATGATTGGGTTCCAGTCTGCTCCATGCATGTCTGCATTCTCTTTGGACCAGACACTATACAGTACATATTCTTCCAATGGTGGGTCATATTTGTGAGACAAAAGCAAACCTTAGGAGCACATTTTGGCCTCTGCCCACTTCGAGCATATAACATTCCTTTGGCCCAAGCAAGTCACATGGCCAAGTCTACATCCATATGGTGAAAAAACACTCCTGCACACACGTGTGCACTGTAAGGTCACATGGAAGAGAGAGGTTGTGATAATGGAAAACAACAGTCTCATCCACTAACAATCTCATTTTATCCCATGGGGAAAATGAGGCTTCAAAGAGTTAAGCTATTTGTCCAGAGTCACAGCCTTGTATGGGATGCAGATGGGTTTTGGACCCAGCTTTGCCGGACAGCAAATCTTATATGCTATCATGATGAACTCCTCCGCTAGACTGCAAGGTCAGCTAAGCCCCTCAGGGCACAGGGAACTAAAGTTCAGCCTCAGAGACTCCTCACCCTCCCAGCAGTGTGCAAAGCACCCAAGTTAACTAGAGATCACCTGTCTGCTCCTCAAGGTCATGCCCCAGATGAGTGTCAGGCAATACACCTGGAGCTTTGTTCTTCCTGCTCCCTGTACCATTCGCCCTACGAGTAACATGCATTCTTGACTTGAAAACATCACCCAGGAGGGTTCCTCCTCCCTGAGAAATATTACCATTGCAATCTAACCCAAGGTTTTCAAAGCAGGCTCAGGAGATCCAGAGGGGGACAAATAGTTCTGTTTTCACTTCCTTGAAATTTCTCCTAAGAGTGCCTACTCTGCCAACCATATCTGCAAAGGGAAAGAGGTAAAGTTCACACCATTCAACTCTCAGCTGTTGCCATGGAGCCCACCCAGACACCAACATGCCAGCAACTCCAGCTACTTTGCAAGGAAATCAAAGAGGGGGGACGTAATCAGTGGGGGAGCAAACTCTTGTTTAAATGCAAATACTTTTGAGAGGAAGCAATTGAGGGAAAAGAAATTATGAAAACCCCAGTAGAGAGAACAGAGTTGGGACTAAGGTTGATAAGCCATGCCGTCCCTCAGCAGGATAGTCTCTGCTCCGTCTCCTGCCAAAGTGGGAAATCTGTTTCCAGAAGCGATTTGCCAATGACACACATTCTAGTCACTCCTAACTAGGTCCTTAGAAAGAGCAGAGCGGACTTCCTGTTGGGCAGTGAGACTGTGAGAGCTCAAGATGCTGATGGGAGGGCTGAGCTGGTTTGCAGTAGAATTTAAGGAGAAGGAAATGAAGGCTGAGAATTAGGACCCAAGTGGGAGATATTAGATGGCAATATCATATATCTATCAGTCTCCAGAAAGGGGAGAATGCCCCCAGGGGAAGTGGGTTGGGGGAGGGCATGTGATCATGTGATCAGCTCAGAGGCAAAAATGCTTTAGATCTTTTCAGTAAGAATTATGGTATATTTTCATTTGCTAATCTGTATTAAAAACAAACCATCCGTTTTTAGCTTAAAATTTCCTGAAGCTCAAGTATTTAACCACAAAGGAGATTATATCTTATAATTATTTTGCACTGTGGATTATTTTGATCTGTAAACTTTCTTAAAAGACACCTTGCAACTAAATTTCACTTTGTGTCTCTGTTCTCAGGAAAAGTGGGTAAGCTGGAAGGCTCGGAGTGAGGACAGCCCCTGAGGCAATTTTGGTGCCTAGAAGCTCCAAGTCACCACCACCTACCCCACCCACCCCAAAGCCTCCCAGCTCACTGGCGGAGGTTTGGGGCATGATCTCCAGCGCTGCGAGCTGCAAGCAGGGCAGGAAGGGATATGCGGGGGAAGCAAGGAGCACAGAATCTCCATGTCTCTGAGCTGCCACCGGTACTTCCAATCAGCTCCAGGCAGCTTCACATGGAGGCTATGAGGTTCTAGAAGAATTTCGGCAGTTTGGCAAAAGGGTGCCAAGCTAGGAGTCAAAAGACCTGTGTTAGAGCCCTGGCTCCAATATAATGCAGCCATGCAACATGGGGACATCAGCTCACCTTTCTGAGTGTTGGCCTCAGTTTCCATATCTGTGAAATGGGATTGTCTTTTTGTCATTGAGCATTTAATGGAGGTTACACCCTGGTAAAGTGGGGGCCACGTGCTACACCTATGTCTTATGTATATAGTGCTGTGAAAAAATTGTGAGCCAGTATTTTAAGATCAAGCCATTTCATATAAAAATCCAGGCTTCTGCTTTCTCTTGAAAAGCAATGTGATCTGACACCACTGAGACCACCAACATTATAATTAGCTGGAGTAAAGTGCTCCATTTAGAGAATGTACACACTCTCCACTTGGCCTCAATTGCCACCAGCCCCTGTTTGCCTAACCCTAGGCCAAGGGTCAGTTGCCTGTTTATCAGAGAAACTGTTTTACCCTATTGTAGACAGAAATTTGGAAAGCACTCCATATGTTATCCTTTTAACAGTGCTAAGAAGTAGGCAGTATATTCAATCTCACTTTGCTGATAAGGAAACTGAGTCTTTTTGCTTTTCCGCCTAAACGGAATCATGCATGCTTCAATTCAATCACCGCTTGCTCAAGGTCACACAACTAGTGACAGAGACCGGGTCTGATCCCAAACTGCCTAGCTCAGAGCCCATGCTTGTAAGCACCTCATTGTTCTTCTGGCCAACAAAGGGCGCCATTAAACACGTCAGTGTATTCAGATTACATCACTGAGTCTCAGGAAGATGGTAGCCCACCTGGGTGGCTTTTTCCACATCTCACTTATTGCTGCAGGTGAGTGACCTGCACAGGGCTCAAAACCATAAATAAAAAGAGCAGGGAAAATATTGCTGAAGGGACCCAAAGAAATGATTCCATCAGATGTCTTCATTTGAAGGAAGGGAAACAGACCCTGGAAAGGTTAAGTGACTTTCCTGTAGTCCCATATTTCTTAGAAATATCAATGGGAAGGCTAGATTAGGAAAATGAGGTAAAGACGTTAATTAACCTGCCAGATAGATATTTAGACTCCCAAACTCACTTGGGCTAAAAATGAGTGGATGGGACAAGTACCAAAGTTTTGAGAGGGAGTCAGAATGACCTGGGGATTGCACTCATTTCCTCCTTTGCTCTTGGCAGAAACTGTCCCCAAAATCTTGGCAAGGGAGTCATGTGGCCATTTCACATCGTTTCCTTTGGGAAACAGATTTTCAGAAGTACAAATGTCACCAAGAGATCATTTAGGCCAATCATCTCATTTAGCAGGTGAGAAAGCCAAGGCCCCCAGGTGCGGGAAACTGTCCCAGATGCTCCAGAAGCTGGTGCAGACCCAGGCAGGAGCCATTCCTGCCCCACATTCTGAGCTCACACCCCTTGGTGCCCACGCTTCTGTGAGCTTCTCACCAACTCAGCTTGAGCCTCTTCCTGGGAAATATTTTAATGATGTTGTTCAGGGGCTCTGTGCCTCAGTCCTCAGGGTCTCAGGATGGGGAGGACAGCTGGTCTAAAAAACCACTCACAGCTGGATTAATAAGAGAAGTAACACCTTCAGGTTCCTTCTTTTCAGCAGGAGGGTGAGAAACACAGCTCTTTCTCTCTCTGCATTCCAGATGCTCCGAGGGAAGCAGAGCTGTTCCTTGCTTTCCCACTTGATTAGAATTATGTGTGGTTCACATTGATTGTCCGTGTAGATGCCTCCCCCTCCAAGCAGTCTTCCCTGCCTCTCTGCCGGAGTCAGTGCTCCCCTCTCTGGGCTTATGCCCTCAGCAGTGTCAGGGGAGGAACTCTATGACACATCTGCAGACTAGCCATTGTTGATCTCCTCAAAGGTCTGAGAAGCTGCTTCAAGGCAAGGACCAAATCTCATTCCTCTTTTCCCTGCCCCCTCCCAGCAGTGGCACTTAACAGTCATAAAAATAGTTGCTGCCATTTATTCTGGGATTATAATAGACAAGGTCTGAGCTAAGCCCTTGGTGTACTTTATCTCAGTGAATCCTAATGCAAGGAAAGTATTACTATACCCATTTTATGGATGGGGAAGTGAACTTATTCACAGTTTTTATTGCAGCATTAATAAATTCACAACTCCCCATGGATTGTTTCTCTTCACCCTTCCCATTTCTTCAAGGCCCTCGGACTCACCCAACTTCCTCCTGCCTCAAGCTTTATCTGAGCAGATTTCTCACTCTACAGCTCACCCTCTCCTTCACACAGTTAATTCTTGGTTCAAAGATTTTCTCAAAGATGGCCTCTTTGAACCCCCAAAACAAAGCCATGCACTTTCATAATCAGCTCTCAGAGCTGCCCCGACTTTCTGGCATTTACCTCTTCCAGGGCTAATCAATCCCCCATCACCCACCCCAGCCGTGGGAGACAGATCGCATGATGCCTCGTGAACTGTGGGTCTGCCTGGACCCTTACAGGGTTGACTTGTCATTTTTTAGGGGATCTCAGATGTAACTTGTTCTTCAGTACACAGCACACTCTTGTCGGGCCGGATGGCTCTACTTGCTATTTCTTGTCACTTTTACTTTTCCCCTTTGTCCTTCAGCCCTGCTGCCAGTACCCTTTCCTGTCTCCAGCCTTTGTCACAGGCCTGTTCTGAGGTGTCTGTGAAGCAGGTCGTCAGGAGTGGATGCATACAGCCTGGAAAGTGAGCTCTGTTTGTTGGGGCGCCTGGGTGGCTCAGTCAACTAAGTGTCCAACTCTTGGGTTCAGCTCAGGTCATGATCTCAGAGTCGTAAGATCAAGCCCTGCATCGGGCTCCATGCTCAATGTGGAGGCTGCTGAAGACTCTCTCTCCCTCTCCCTCTGCCTCTGCCACTTCCCACAACTGTTCACACGCTCTCTCTCTCTCTCAAAGTAAATAAACAAAAGTTTAAAAACTGAGTGAGGGGCGCCTGGGTGGCTCAGTTGGTTAAGCGTCTGCCTTCGGCTCAGGTCATGATCCTGGAGTCCTAGGATCGAGCCGGGCATCGGGCTCCCTGCTTGGTGGGAAGCCTGCTTCTCCCTCTCTCACTCCCCCTGCTTGTGTTCCCTCTCTAGCTGCATTTCTCGCTGTCAAATAAATAAAATCTTTTTAAAAAAAGCTGAGCGAAATTAATGATATCAGAGCTCATGAACATATATAAAAAATGAATTTTGCTCTCTCTCACTCGGATAAGTACTGTGAAAAAGTTTTAAAAATGAATTTTGCTTGCTTGTGTTTTTAAATTGCATAAATGTCATATTATAATCAGAACATACGCTTGTTCCATATTCCGTGGGGTGATGTGATTACCATCCATCTCCTTCGGCAGCACAAGCTCCTGGAGGACAGGCCCCTTGTTTGTTTTGCTTGTCATTTTGTCCCCAGTATCTAACCAAGTGCCTAGTATAAGGTAGGCATTTACTGACTGAATAAACATCTGACTTCCAAGTGCATACACAAACTACTATGCGCAGTAGGAAAAGCAGGTGCCAATAAATGATTACATCAATGAGAGAATAGCTGGAGGAGGTTATGAGCCACAAGATACCAGCTGGGAAAGACCAGCTGCTTGGCTAGCAGATTATATGCAGCCCCAATAGGCAGCTGGTTCGCTGTCAACAAATTAGGATTCCTGTTTGGCCAAAAAGAAAAGTACTTGGTTTCCTACTTTCTCTTTTCGGTAACTGCTGGGAGTCCATGGCTGGAACGACATTAACCACCCATGAAAGAAGAGACCAGCTCTTATCAGAAGTGGGTATATAAGGGCATCCTTATTACTTCCTTCCAAGCACTTCACACTCAGCCTCCTGGAAAAGCTACTCTTTCAGCCCAGTCCCTGAAATCAAGGACAATCTTTTTTCCCCAAAAATTGGATTTTCAAACCTCCACTTAAAGAAATATGGAGCGTGGGAAGGTATGACCTGAGGTGACAGGAAAATCAATAGCAGGGTTTCAAAGTCATTCTGGATGAAAGGCCCAAAGGCCAAATGATAGGAGAGAAAGGGAGTGGACACTGGGGGATCTGCTGCAGGCTTCCGGGTCTTCTCGGAAGGCCTATTCCCTTTATCCTGCAGGGGGGAAGAAATGGGCACACACAGATAAAAAGAGTGGCTGGATGGAACTCAAGCCTAAAACTTATGTATGCATTCAGAGAAAGTGGAGGCAGGAAGGTCCCTGTGAGATGCATCATCTGACCTAGCTCTTCATTTTATATCTACCCAAAGCCCAGGAAGGCAAGGATGGGCCAGAGGTCCCACAGTGCATCAATATATGGTGCAACCTGGAATCCTGGTTTTCTGGGTCTTTCCCCAGAGCTCTTTCCATTATGTCATGATTCCTTACACAGTAGAGTCCAGTGTGGTAGACAGAATAATGACTCTCAGAGATTCCATGTCCTAAACCCCAGAACCTATTAATATGTTACCTTACATGCCAAAAAGAACTTTGCCGATGGGATTATGTTAAGGCTTCAGATGGGGAGATTATCCTGAATTACCTGGATAGGCTCAAGGTAATTGCAAGGGTCCAAGTCAGAGGAGCAAATGTGATGGCAGAAGCAGAGGGGGACTCGGATGGCCTCTGGAATTTGGAAAACAAGAAAAGACACTTTCCCCCTGGAGTCCCCAGAAGGACCACAGCCTTGCCAGCAGAGTTTAGGCTTCTGACCTCCAGGACTACAAAGTGATCAATCTGTTGCTGCTTTAAGCAACGAAGTTTGTGGTAATCTGTTATATCAGCGATCAGACACAAGTATATCCTGTGATACCACTCAACCCACAGGCTAACGACGCGAAGCCCCCCGAGACAAGAAGGCTCAGGGATTCCCACTCACACTTGAGTGACAGCATATCACGGTGATTACGAGCACACTCCATGGAAAAACCCCAAAGACCATCCACGGGAGAGTGGAGAGACACTGTGGAATACTTACACGCTGTGGAACGCATATGATCGTTCAACAGAACAAACTGAGTGTTTTTTAAAGATTTATTTATTTCTTTTAGAGAGAGAACCTCGAGCTGACTCCCCGCTGAATGCGGAGCCCAAAGCGGGGCTCGATCTCATAATTCTGAGATCATGACCTGAGCAGAAGTCAAGAGTTGGTAACTTAACTGACTGTGCCGCCCAGGTGCCCCGACAGAACAAACTTCTAAAAGATGTGATGACATGGACGGATCTCTCAGACATGACACTGGAGAGAAAGAAGCAGAGACACAAAAGATTAAATACTGAATGATTTCAGCTGCATCAAATTCAAGCACAGATAAAGGTAATCTATGATGATAGAAATCGGAAGGATGGTTACCTTGTAGGAAGAGTATCAAAAGGAGAGGAGACAAAAGAGCCAACTGGGGCTGGCAGAGTTCCATGCCGTGATCTGGTTACGCATGGCAGACCTAAGGCAAAATCCAGGGTGTGGTACATTTAGGATTTGTTCACTTTCCTACGAGGTACACTGCGGTTTAACCTCAGCTTTGTCATTTTGTGTGTGTGACCTTGGGCAAGTTCCTGAATTTATCTCAGTCTGCATTTCTCACCTATGTAACAGGGCTATTAACAGCTCCTACTTCTTTTTTTCTTTTTATTGTTACTTAATTTTTTTTTTCAGTGTCCCAAGATTTATTGCCCATTCCCCACACCCAGTGCTCCATGCAATAGGTGCCCTCAGTACCCACCACCAGGCTCTCCCATCCCCCAACCCTTCCCTCCAAGTCCCTCAGTTTGTTTCTGTGTCCAAAGTCTCTCTTGTTTTGTTTCTCTCCCTGAATTACCCTACTTCCCATTTCCTTTTCTTCTCCTACTGTCTTCTATATTACCCCTTATGCACCGCACGTAAGTGAAAGAAACCATGTGATACTTGACTTTCTCTACTTGGCTTATTTCACTCATAACAGCTCCTACTTCTAAAGAGTTCACCACTGTGGGATGTCTGGGTGGCTCAGTTGGTGACTTGGCTGCCTTCGGCTCGGGTCATGATCCCAGGGTCCTGGGATGGAGCCCCACATTGGGCTCCTGGCTCAGTGGGGAGCCTGCTTCTCCATCTGCCTCCTCTGCCTGCTGCTCACCCCGCTTGTATTCAAGGCCCCTCTCTCTCTGACAGATAAATAAATCAAATATTAAAAAAAAAAAAAAAGAGTTCACCACCATGGCTCACATGCAGTGAACGCTTCACAGATGCCAGTCGGCGTTACTCGGGTATAGGTGAGGGGGTGTGCTGGAGCCGGTGTGTGTGCTCTTCCCAACTCCACAATCAGGGGCATTAAGCCAATAACTTCAAATCTGTCATGGTGGGAATATTCAGTGACTTTTTGTTAACTTGTTTGGACAGCCGGTGGCTAAACGCTTACCGGCATGCTACTATATAGGTAGTTGAAGTCAGACCCTCTCTGGAGAGTATTTCACTTTAGGAAAGACAAGGGACCTTGTGGAAGGAAAGCAGGACCTGCCGCCTCCCCTCTGGAGTGGATCCAGATGGCCAGAGCTGCTGCAAAGGGCGAGCCCCTGTGGGCCTCATGGCAACGTCAGAGACCCCCATCAACCTTTACTTTCTTCTCTCATCCCTGGGCTTTAGCCACTTATTACTGCTAACCTGGCCTTGCACACCCCATCTTCCCTCAATATACCCCTTTTGAGAGGCCTGGCCAACTTCTCACCCACCCCCTAGCCAGTCCTCCCCTCGCCGGGCCCTCCTCCGAGAGCTGGCCCGGAGTCACACGCCCTGTTCCTTCTCTGCCTGGAGCCCGCTGCCCTTAGGTTCTCCTTCTATCAGCTCTTTCTCATTATTAATGTCTTAGCTCGAATGTCACTTCCTCAGAGCAGCTGCCCTTGGCCACTCCCAATCACTGACCGAAGTTCCTGAATGTGTAACTGCTTACCTACTTAGAGGACGCTAACTAGAGCGTGTGGGCAGCCCCCGAGCGTGTGGGCGTCCCCCGTGCGTGTGGGCGCCCCGAGCGTGTGGGCGCCCCCGGGCGTGTGGGCAGCCCCCGGGCGTGTGGGCAGCCCCCGGGCGTGTGGGCAGCCCCCGAACGTGAGCGTCCCCTGTGCGTGTGGGCAGCCCCCGAGCGTGTGGGCTCCCCCCGGGCGTGTGGGCTCCTCCGTGCGTGTGGGCGCCCCCGTGCGTGTGGGCGCCCCCGTGCGTGTGGGCTCCCCCCAGCGTGTGGGCGCCCCCGTGCGTGTGGGCATCCCCAAGCTTAAGGGCGTCCCCGAGCGTGTGAAGATGTGGTCCATATATACAATGGAAATCTACGCCTGCATCGAAAAGGACAAATATCCAATTTTTGTAGCAACATGGACTGGACTGGAGGAGATTAGGCTGAGTGAAATAAGCCAGGAAGAGAGCGTCAAGTATCACATGGTTTCACTTACTTGCGATGCATGAGGGGTACCCTGG
>PITA01010545.1:0-71177 GCA_004023965.1 Spilogale gracilis
CCCCCATTTGGACTTTTGAGAGCTTTTTCTATTAAGATTCTGTCTCAAGAATATTAAATAAATATTGTTATTTAAATATTGTTATTTTCCCTTGTCCTAGATGAGGGAAAAGTTTCCTAAAAATAAATCACCAACTCAACAGGTAACAGAATCTCTTATAATGGGACAAAATCTGTAACAATAAACATCAAGCCCTAAAAATAAGCCTAGCATTTGATCCCTTCCCTGGAAGTATACTACATCAAGGTGACTCTAGGAAATACAGCCTCAACAGCATTCAGGATCTGGCCAATGACAAAAAGAGATACTGGGAGTACTATGTATTTTTTAAACTGCCTTATCTTAGGGGTGCCTGACTGGGTCAGTCAGTTAAGTGTCTGCATTCCACTCAGATCATGATCTCAGGGTCCTTGGATGGAGCCCCAAGTTGAGCCGCATGTCAGGCTCCCTGCTCAGCAGGGAGTCTCCTTATTCTCCTTCTGCCCCTCCCCCCAACTTGTGCTCACACTTGTGCTCACACTTTCTCTCTTCAATAAATAAAATCTTAAAAAACAAAACAAAACAAAACAAAAAACAACTGCCTTAACATTACAAACAATATTGGAACTTTTTGGGTACTTTATCTATACCTTGCATACAAGCCAAAAATAGTTTTGCTCATGAAAAGTTCTCAAATAAGTACTTATTCTAGAACACAAGGTCAGCTTGTGACTTCCTCTACCCTTAGTACAGATGTCACCATCTCATAATTATGCAATTATTGTCTACTAGGACTTTGCTTTAGCAATGGCTGAGGGAGAGATTACTCATAGGTATAATCTCCAAGAGTATCATCATGTAATTTAATAAAATAAAATAAATTCAACTATTAAAAAATTCCATTAAGTTACTCAGTTTAGGGGTGTCTGGGTGGTTCAGTCGTTAAGTGTCTGCCTTTGGCTCCAGTCATGATCCCCGGGTCCCTGGATCAAGCCCCACATCAGGCTCCCTGCTCTGCCGGAAGTCTACTTCTCCCTCTTTCACTTCCCCTGCTTATGTTTCCTCTCTTGATGTATTTATCTCTGTCAATAAATTTTTAAAAATCTTTTTAAAAAAGTTACTCAGTTTATACTTTATTCTGAGCAGGGTACATAGTCTAAGAAAGCTGAGTGCTTCTTAAGACAGCAGTCAGGGTGTTTTATAATCACATCACTATATAATGAACCAATATTTTTTCCTCTTCATTCCTGTTCTTTCCTTTGTAGCAAAGCTTATCAGAAAAGACACAGTCTTTGGAGGAGAATGATGTTAGATCGCAAGCCAGCTCTTTCATTTTTCAGTTATATAATTTCTTCAAGTTTTAGTTTCCTCATCAGCCAAATTACAGTGATAATATTTATTTACAAGGCAGTCATGAGGGTTAAGTGGCTGTTTATTCCATTAATTGAGATAGCAAATACAGAAGGGGAACAAGTTTTGTGGTCATTATAAATTCATTCCTGTGATAAACTCAGGTACTTGAGGGACACTCATAAAATACTTTAAAATGGTGGATCTGTGCAACAGAGCTGAATGGCCAGATCTGAGGTACAGATATTTGAGAACCATCAGGTGTGGATGACTGTATGACTACTGAAGCACAGGGGAGGGACAGGCGTGTTCAAGGAGAGAATGTAGAGTCACAGGACTCTGGAAAAGGTAGCGGGGACCTAGGAAAAAAATATAGTTGGGCAGCAGTGTCTCAAAGGCAATGTAAAACAACTTCTGGAGAAGAAATGCATAACCAATGTCTCCTGAAAATTTGTGAGTAGTTGTTGAGCTGTACTACTTTTATAAGACTTTTGCTCAGTGATTAAAAATAATTCTTGAATAATATATAGGACAGTAGGAGAAGGAAAGGAAATGGGAAGTAGGGTGATTCAGGGAGAGAAATGAGAGAGGGAGGGAGCTTGAGAGACGTTGGACTCAGAAACAAACTAAGGGTCTTAGAGGGAGGGGGTGGGGGGATGGGTGAGCCTGGTGGTGGGTACTGAGGGCACGTATTGCGTGGGCACTGGGTGTGGGGCATAAACAATGAATATTGGAACACTGAAAATAAATAAGTTAATTAAAAAAATATAAAATAGAAGTGCATTAGTGGCAAAAAATAAACATCCTTGAAAAGAGCTTTGGGGAACACCATGGGAAACCTAAACTGCCTAAATATCCAAGTTTTCTAAGAAGTTGGTGGCAGCTGGTCAAGCAGTCTTTTCTATTACACTCCAAGTTAGAGGTAAATGCTGCCAAAAACCTCTCACTGGCAGAGAAACCAACCTGGATGCTCCTTTACAGGATAGGCTGCTTTGGGGGCAAAGAGAAAAAGGGAGTACCAAGTTCGTCTAATAATAAAGTTTGCATGCCTGACTTGATCCCGCTTGTCTCCTAAAGCCATTCAATAAATATGCTACTTACTGATTACCTATCTTACAATTGGGCTGGGCTATTCTCACTTATAAATATAAGTGAGAAGCAATCTTCGCCAATGGAAATTCTACAATTTGGTACAAGATAGAGTCTGCATGACAACTTACAAAGACAAACAAACAAACAAAAATGCCCAACAGCATGCCTAAACCAAAACTTCTCTATATTTTCTTGAACTGAAGGGGAACTTTCATTCTCTGCCCTCTTTCTATTTCAGGCAATATTTTGTTTTCATCTATACGTGAGAAATGTATTCTCTCCACTTTACGGATGAGTAAACTAATGCAGACACTGGAATTTGCCTAACATCACAAAGTCAGCAATGGGTGAAGGCAAAATATTACCTGGTTCTTTTCACTGTAAACCCAGTTTGTCATGATACCCTATGGTCACACCTCAATTATAAATTGAAAAAAATCCTTTACAAATTTTTAAATGGCAATATACTCCTCAGCTCTTAAATTCAGATGAGACAGAGAAAGGGTAGGGAGACAGAAGGGATGAATGAAAGGAGGAAAGGACAAAAGACAGAGTGCAAGCAAAGAGTTAAAGGATAGGAAGTGAGAGTATGCAGGACTGAGAGAAGGAAGAAAAACTAAGCAAGAGACAATAATGCCTCTCTGAGCTAAAGGCAAATCTCTCCTGAGTCAATAATTATTTTAGTTTCTTCCCTAGCCTCTAGAAGGTGAAAGAAGATTATTACTCAGTAGGACTTCTTCAGAGGATGACTAAAAGCTGTATAGTTAATAATGTAAAAATCACTCCCAGGAATCAAGAAAAACAAAAGAAATGAAATAAAACTCAAATGGAAAATAGAACAAAAGATAAAAATCAGATTGTGTTATTAACACCAGGGCTTTGAAACAGAACCAGAATATTTATAGACCTGCAAAGTATGAAATAAAGGGAATTGTTTGCATGGCATGCAGACATATGATATGAATGTAGGTGTATATGAACCTAATAATTTGCCTACCCTACTCTTACCTGAGGATCTGTGAAATGTAGAAAAATGTGGAACTCTAGGTAGAAAGCTTCACTTTAGCCTGGCCCTCACCCTTTACTCAATTATTTGGAAAAATAATTTATCTGTTATGGATATCAGGGTTCTCAACCTTAAAATCGAAAACATTGACTTATGTGCAATGTACATAAAGATTGCACGTCCACCTGTTTTAAATAAGGGAATTGAGGTGGTTGCAACACGATATTTAAGGACATGGGCTTCGGGGTAAGTGTCCAAGTCTGAATTCAGGCCCTGCTATTAATTCTCAGCAAACCATTTCATGTCTATAAGCATAATTTCCTCATCAGTAAAATGGAAATAACAGTACGGATTCTTGAGGAGGTTAGGAGGATTGTCTGTGATAATGCATATGATATGCCTTGCAGAGGACCCTGGTAAGCAAGTTCTTCACAAATACTACTTGATGATTGTAAAGATGATGGCAATGGCTGTTAGAGACCATGAAAATGATAATGAGGATGCCTGGGGTGGTGAAGCTGTAATACCCTCTGGGAAGCCATCCCTGACTCTTTCCTCACGCCTGGAGATAGGAAAACCCTCCTCTCTATCACTGTACAATTTCAAATATACTTCCACTTAGATGTTATTACATGATCTGTGTCATCAATGAATATCCTGTCTTTCTTTCCGGCTAATCTATGAGCATCATGGAGTTTTACCTTAGTCTTGTGTACTCCTTCATTGCTCTGGACATAGACTCTCAAAGAGTATCTGTTGAACAGTTGAATCAGTTGAGATATTTTAGATAGCGCACTAGAAATTCTAAAGCAGTGTAGGAATGCTCAGTAGTATTGGTATAGTTGTTTAGAGACGTTTTTGCTCCCATTCAATTACTCTTACAAATAATAACACTCTGTGTGTTGGGAAGGTATCCAATATCTCCAGTACCTTTGACTGGGAAAACAGTTGTTCTTTGTTTGGTCTGAAAGCAAAGCAAGAAGAAACTGACTTGGAGCTGGAAGAACTAAACGCAACAGAAAAAAAAAAAAAAAATCCCAAGAATACAAATCTTACTGATGAAAAGTGCAATCAAAGAAGAGCAGCATTAGCATCTCCTAGAATCTTATTAGAAACCACGCCAGACCTACTGAATCAGAACCTGCATTTTAACAAAACCCTCAAGTGATTCCTGCTCATACTGAATTTGAGAAGTTCTGTCTAAAATTTTGAGCACACTCAGTAAAGCAGGCAGTGAGTTCTCTTTTCCTGTACTTACCTTTAGGAAAAGGCACATGGTAAAAAAGGAAACAAATGTCTACAGGTCACCTATGATGTACCAAACCCAGAAGAGGTATTTTGCTATTTTAATCCTTCCAATTTTTATAGAATGTGTGTTGTTATCATTCCTTTTATAGAAACTCAGACAGCAATGAGTAATGAATATCACAGTGATACTCAGACAGTAAGCAAATGGCAAAGTTTGAATTTGACCTGATGATTCTACCTCAAAGCCAGTTTTCAGAGAAAGCCTCATCAAGCCCTAATGTACTAATCCTGCTCTCAAGTCACAACTTCCTTCCAGCATCATCAGAAACAACCTGACATCTGACTATCTGAAGTCATGCAGTGGGACACTTGTTTCAAGTCCAGGCTGAATTCGGGCAGATATGGGTTCAAATTCTAGCTCCGCTTCTTGATCACTATGCCACATTGAGCAAAAAAGGAATCACACCTACAACTAGTAGTCTGCTGCCAAGACTTAGAATCATGTGCATAAAGCACTTGGCACAGCCCCTGATACATTTTAATTGTTCAACAAATGCTAGGTACTTCTCCAATTAAATTATTTATTTCTCAACACATTATTTAATATGGATAACATCTCCCAAAATTATTAAAAGTATCAGTTGTCCCTACATTCTTACAGCCAATCATCACTTGCTCACGTATTTGGATATTTTGAAAGAGTCTCAAACCAAATCTGATGGCAAACTCAAGATCTTTCCCTGAAGTCTTCCATGGCAGCTTGAACTGTCTTTGTCTTATCAATTATCATACTGCATTTAATTAATTTTTACTAGACTATAACTTATTTAATACCAAGAGCTGCATATCATTCATCGCCTAAATCCCCAGTCCTGAGCTCACTGAAAATATGACATGATTCTTTATATTTGTCTAGACATGCTTTGTATTTTGCTGAAACCTTAGATCAGAGAAACACCATTTTTAGTTGTCCCAGAGGGAAATGCCAAGTTTACTACAGATTTTTACTTCAATAACTTTAAAAACTATTCTGTTTGAGAAAGTAGACTGTTCATCCCAGGGTCTGGATTTATTATTAAAATGATGCAATATTCACAAAATGTTATTTTAAAATCTGGAAAGAAAATGCCCACATATGAAATATTACTAGTTTTCCAAGCCACAGATAAATGAAAAGGCCTCATTGTAACTTCTGGTTCTCTAGTATGAAGAAGGGTTAATTAAAGGTATAAGAGGAATTGCCATTATGTTAACTAAAATATCAACTTTTTGCAACAAAGTTATATTCAATGACTATTTGACAAGGATTATAATCCTCTATTGGCATTGGTTGGGTAATGATATAATGAAAAATGTCAGAAGTATTAAGTTTGGCCAGTCTCTGAGTAGAACTAAAGTTATAAACATTATAGAACTACACCTCTGTTCTGAGTCCATGTTTTAACCCAGAGTCTCCATTTCACACAGAGCTGATACACAAAATGTGTGAAGGTTCAACACAGATTGAAAGCAAACAGTAACTAACTACTGAGTCCAAAGTGAGGGCTTTTCATTTACTATGTATCTCAAGGTTTAGTGGTGTGTGTTTTCTGAAAGGTAGAGTATCACAAATATTCACAGACATTATACTTCAATTATCCTAGGGTTTGAATTCCACATCAAATACTCTTTAATTGTGTGAAGTTAAAAAAAATTAACTAACTTTGCCTAACCTATTTTTTTTTTTAAGTCTGTATGACTGAAATAACAATCTAACTTTCATGGCTGTTATGAAGATTAAAATGTGGTAGCATGCATAGCAGTCAGGATGTTTGTAATGGTAACTACTCTCTCTCTCTCTCTCTCTCTCTCTATATATATATATATATATATATATATATATATATATATTTTTTTTTTTTTTTCTTTTTGCCCTAAAGTGAATGCCTAGGTTTATGTTCACATTAGACATACTTTTAAATAACATCAATAGTGTCAGTTCACATTGTGGTTCTCTTTTTTTTCGCTTTATCTTTGTATATATATAATACATATTTATATATAATTTTCTATACTCAGGAAATACATTTCCCTCTAAGGGGTCTATAAAGCCCATACACCACACTTCAGCAGAAGTTGCCTTAAGGGACAGAATGCCACCAAATTAAATTAGGAAGGTAGAACCTATAAATCTAAAAAAGGTGTGTCTAAAATTAGAGCAAACCTTTAAAATGATGGTGACGATGGTGATGGTTGTGATGGCTGTGGTGACTGCCATCATTTATGGAGCATCTATTATTCATTAATCTTAGTAGCAGACATTTTATACTGGGGGGGTTCAGAATAGCCTCCCAAAATGTGCCATATGGATTGAGCCAAATATAATTGAAGCTCAAAAGTCTCAGGAAGAGCTTTTTATCTCCCCTTTAACTGCCTCTCGGAATTTAGAGAGAGGGTCTGGTCCAGGAATAGAGTATCACAGGAAATAACTATAAAGAGAATGAAGTAGGTGTCATAAGGTTGAGAGCTTGTCAGGGCCTGTTTGTTCAGATTCCTCTCTGTGTCCCACTGTCACTGCATGGAATGGCAAAGTTTGTTTAGAAAACATCTGCTCTTCCTATCTTCTATGAATTATCTTCCTTCACTTTGAAACCCCAGACCCCTACTCCCTTCTCTTTAGCTCAGGATGACATATAAGGCTCAACTGCCTGACTTGGAGCCTCTCACATTCTTATGAAGCTCCTGTACATATGAAATTAAATTTATATTCCTCCTCTTAATCTGTTTCATGTCATTTTAGTAAATACACTAGCCGAAAGAATCTGGAAGGGTAGAGTAAAAACACTTTTTTCTCTATCATACATTTAATCTCTAAGTCTAAATCTGAAAATGTCTATAAAGGAGATGGTATTATATCTATGTTCTGCAGAAACTGAAGTTCAGGTGGTGTAAGTGGCTTGCTTAAAGTCAAACAACTAGCTGACAGAAAAGGAAGTAGAATTCAGATATTTTCTGATTCCACAACCAGTAGACGTAATAGACTACCACTCTACTATATTGGAAGACATGTATAGCAAAACAATCTGTTAAGAACCTACTAAAAAGAAATTATTAATCCAAAGATTAAAAAAAAAAATGCCAGCACATCTCCAGCAACATTCAGATAAGATGTCAGTGCCCTGACTAGCTGGCATGAGAATTTTGGTCACTTTGCAACTCTAGTCCTATGCGGACCCAGGTACAGCTGGCTAACATGAATTTTTCAGATTATCAAAAATAAACCTGGTTAATTTGATTCAAATGTTCAAGAACTTAATTGTCGGGGTGCGTGGGTGGCTCAGTTGGTTAAGCAACTACCTTTGGCTCAGGTCATGATCCTGGAGACCTGGGATCGGGCTCTGCATTGGGCTCCCTGCTCAGCGGAAGCCTGCCTCTCCCTTTCTAACTCTCCTCTCTCTCTCTTATATTCCCTCTCTCACTGTGTTTCCTTCTGTCAAATAAATAAATAAATAATCTTTAAAAAAAAAAAGAAAAGAAAAGAAAAGAAAAGAACTTAATTGTCACTGGATATGCTGAAAAAGTTTCTGGATCCACAAAGTGGAAACCAGCCTCTAAGTTGTATTGCCCCCATCAAGCCTGCACTATATTGAAGCCACCAATCTCAAGTTCATGTTAGAACAGTTACCCAATCTTCTGCCATGGCATTACCATCTTTTAATGAAACAGCAACTTAAAACCAAATGGCTTTTAAATGGGCATTTTAAAATAGATTTCATGGCATTGGTATGTGGGTAAAGCACTGAAATAAATTTCTAACCACAGAAAGTATCCACATTTCATTTTCATTTCCTTATTTTTTCTTTCTTCTGTTTCAATAAAAGCAAAAGAAATGTTTGCCAAATAACAAATACCATCTGCATAAAATTAAGTAAGAAGATTGTTTAAACCATTCTTGCATGCCAGTATTTTATGGACATGCTTGGAAAAAACACAGCACTTTTCCAGAAGATGACTCAACTTCCAAATGCCAATGCTACCTACCTCCAGACAGCCTCTACCAAGTAGGCTGCTTCCAAAAGAGGTCAGCCCTTGGGTATATAAACTGGATGCCAGACTATTTGTTCATTGAGATCAAGGGCCACAGTGTTACCAGGATAGATCTGTCAAGACTCATATGTGGACCCTGGCCCAATTAGTAAGTGGCAAGCTGCACCTGAATGGTGACAGGGGAGGAGTGACTCAACACGTCACACACAACACAATTTAATGACTGCTTTGAAAGGAGCTCAAAAAGAAGTTCAAAAGCAGTGGAACAAATTAGCCAGCCAGGGCTTTAGGCTGGTGGAATTTGATGTTATCCTCTTAGCTCTACTCCTGTCCATTAGTATAATGAAAGCTAATCAAGTTAATTATTTAATAAAAATATTTTCTTTTCAACGAAATTCATTGCTGATCAAATTAGATAATGGATGTGAAGGCAGTTTGAAAAGCATAATGCACAATGCACACTGTCATTTTCAAGCCTCGGAATAGGTGTCTCTCCAGATTGGACAGATGCCTCTTGACAACCTTCAGCCGCATTTAGGCTGCTTTCTGCAGATGGTCCTGGAGTCTTCATGAGACAGTTGCATAACAGTTAATGATTAGTCACCCCAGGCTTATGCATCAGGCACCAGACACCTCTGCAGTGAAAAGAGCTAGAGTTCTGGCAGGGAGTGAGTCTGACCTGAGCAAAGTCAATTACCAGCTCTACGGTCTTTGCCAAATCACTTCTGGGAACCTCAGATTCAGCATCTATGTAATGGGTAGAAACATCTATCTTACACGGTTATAACAGAAACCATAATTAAACCTAGGATTTCAGAACTGCTCAGTATATGCTAGTTTTCTCCCAAATCCTACCCTATTCCACCAATGTTTTAAGCTGTTAGATGATTTCAGGCAGGTGAGATGGGAACAGTGACTGAGAATACAGTTGTAAAATCTCAGGGACCTCCAGTTTCAACTTTTCAGAAACAGTGTCCAGAAAATTTATGTGTCTGATTCTTGGCTCATTCACCACTTTCATAGAAAGGATTCCTACATGCAAATTATCAAGATAAATAAAAGGTTCTACTGGTTTACCAGCACACAGCCTACTAAAGCACACCTGTTTTACCAATCACATATTTTACTCAGAACTTTTTTTTCAGAATGCATTTCAAGAGAGAGATAGAAAGACATTAATGAGCTTGGTTCCTCCTTAGCGCCTTGCTCATATTAGCCTTTTGGAGGAAGGATTAAAATAGAAAATATTGCACTTATAAACGGGAAGGTTTTTGCTTTATATTTATCCTATAGTTTTATGCTCATCCTTTTACTATCAACCATAACTCATCTTCTTTGAAACTGAGCTGAAGGACAGGTATGACTGCAATTTTGCTATTTATCTACTGAGATTATGGATGTGATCTTCAACCCATACTGAATTATCAATATCATCCTATTATGTTAGCCATAACAGTGTAAAGTTAATATATTTTGATTGATCTTTAATAAAAACACAGGATTACAGTAACTTCTTTTCTAGAATACTTATATGTATATTTCCCTAGAACGTCAGCTTCTCTAAAGTACAATCTCCAGCACAAAGTCACTTCCTGACACTCATTACACATTATTAACCATAACAATGAGGTAATTAACCAGGTAAATAAGGAATCGGTTTATGAGCTGACTAGCTCTTCCTTTAAAGAAAAAGCAAGCTCCTTCCTTTTAAAAATAAATGCCAACTGGGGCACCTGGGTGGCTCAGTTGGTTGGACGACTGCCTTTGGCTCAGGTCATGATCCTGGAGATCCGGGATTAAGTCCCACATCGGGGTCCCTGCTCGGTGGGAAGCCTGCTTCTCCCTCTCTCACTCCCCCTGCTTGTGTTCCCTCTCTGGCTGTGTTTCTCTCTGTCAAATAAATAAAATCTTTAAAAAAATAAATAAATAAATGCCAACAATTTGGTATAAATGAAAAATACAATAAGGAAGACAGCCCTTAAATACCTTTTTTTAGGTTTTATTTATTTATTTGACAGAGACAGAAAGAGAAAGAGAACACAAGCAGGGGGAGTAGGAGAGGGAGAAGCAGGCTTCCCGCTGAGCAGGGAGCCAGGTGCTGGGCTGGATCGCAGGACCCTGGGATCATGGCCTGAGCTCAAGGCAAATACTTAACAACTGAGCCACCCAGGCACCCCAAGACAGCCCTTAAGTTCTAATCCATTGTGATAATTAGCTAGCTAGGTGATAGGAGAGAGAAAGAGATGACAGACAGATATGAAGTAACTTTAACCCCTCCAACCAAACTAGCAGTCTTTAAGCTTTAGCAAGCACCCTTAGTCCCAAGACTGATTGACCTTGACTAACCTTATCTTTGTATATCTACAGATCATGCATTCTTTCCTAGAAAGAACAGAGCACCTCTGTGTAACCCCCAGGCACTAAGGTACCAGAATTCCCTCACACAACCTCAGAGCACTAAGATAATGTCTGTAACTGGCACCATCAAGCCTGCACATAATCAAGAACTGTTATGGATCACCATATTTCCCTTATTGATTAACTACCCCAAACATCTTTTTAAAAACCCCTGGCCAGACAGAAACTTCAGGATGGACTTTCCACAAGAGTCGCCTTCTTCCTGGATAGCCAGCTTCCTGAATAAAACTCATATTCCTTTCCAATCAAAGGTAGTCTCTGGAGTACTGCCTTTTTAGTGACAGACACTGAACTTGGGTTTTGATAACAAATAGATAAAGAGAGAAGAAAAGGTTTTTGTTCATAACAGTTTGCTAGGTGCCAATTGGTGAGTAGGTAGAAGGGCGGAGTTAGAAAATCAGCATTTTGCACTCATCATGGGAAAAAAAAGCTATTTACAAATAAAATGGTCAAGATTTTTTTTTTAATTACTATTCAGTTGATTATATACACTGACAAGTAACTTATAACATTGACTTTTTCCGATCAGCTTGCTATATGGAGAATAAGGTTGGCATCAGGCTTGGAATGTCAGGGGTCCTAACTATTTCTAAGACTCCATAAGTGGTAATTCTAGTCTACCTAAAATCTTACATCACTCTCCTGGAACATGATGACTTTTAGTCCTTTCTCTTCTCTAAGTTGGAACTATGTCTCTCCAACCTCAGAACTTCATTTTTTTTTTTTCCTTGAAACCACACAGTCTTACACAGTATGTCTCCCCTTAGAATCTCTTTTGAGATTAGGTTGCTACATGGCAGGTGCCCTGGCAGTTCAGTTCATGGCCTCCAGACCACCTGGGGCCTGGTAATTTGAAGGAAGGAACCCTGGTCAAGCTCAAATATGATGGAGGAAATTTTGGAGTCTGGGTTGCATTTCTCCACCTTAAAAACTATAGGCATTTTATATAAAAATGCAAAATAAAATTGGCAGCCACGACTTGAAAAATAATACAGCCTTTGAGTCTTTCTAGTATATAATAGGAGCAGATTGTGCAACAGGATAAGCAGAGGAGGATTTTTTGTTTGTTTCTCTTTCTTTGCTCCTATTTTGAGAATACCAAATAGAGTTATTATATGTCACTTAGGCATGAAACAAATGACTGAACTAAAAATTGTGAAATGACTTCAATTAAAGGAATAACAAAGCCTGTGTACTTCTACTGGGCACTAGTCTATAAGAAGGATCACTTTGCATTTCAGTATTTAGCATTCAGACCCTCAGGTGACACAGATGAAACTGCTCAAGAACTTGATCTCATAATAACATCCACCTTTTCTGTATAACAAAGAATGTCTAATGTAGAAACCAATTAAATACAGCTAGTTCTTTAGTTTACAGAGAAAGAGACTAGAATTTAGATAGACTGATAGTTGAACTAGACCAGATTACGAGTGTTCTAGCTTTACTTTCACAGTTCTGCTATGCTACTCCTACTGCACTGTGCTATCGATGGCAATTCTAACTCTGAGGAAATACAGATACATAAGAGGAAGACAATACCTACCTGCTCATTTGGGGTTGGTATCACTTGAGTGAGTACTATGAATGCCAAGGAAAGGTAATGAATGAATTGCTTTTTCTCCTGTACTTACCATGCTGTCTAGTAATGAGCTGACATTCAATGTATGCTTATTGAATGAAGCATTAAGTGAATGCAATGTGATCATCCTACCAAGCACTTCCTATGTGCTTATTGTGTGTTAGGCACTGTTAATAGGTATTTCATGATTTGTAAAGCACAGTCCCATTCAAGAACCTCACAGTCTATTTGTGAAAACATGCCAGTGACAGATAATTGCAATACTGCATAATGAGTTTAACCGTGAAGAGGTGACCAAGAGATGTTCTGAACCTTTAAAAAGGAGAAACTAAAAAGAAATAGGCCTAAATGTATTGCAGCCCGATTAGAATCCAGTTTGAGTGCTATAATGAAAAGATGTATGTTTTTCTATCATATGGCTTTTTTTTCTTCAAATTCAAACTACATAGCTATAAAATACACCTGTACATAAGGATTAAGTAACCCCTGAAGGGAATGGATATTCCAAGCATCAGTCATCGTAGGAAAAACTCAGTTCTGTGGCAGAGAACAGGCATTCAAAGGGAGAGGAGCTAAATTGTGTACCCCATGAAATTCATATACTGAAGTCCTAATTCCTGGAACGTCAGAATGTGACTCTATTTGGAAATAGGGCCTATAAAGGAGTAATTAAGGTTAAATGAGGTCATTGGGGTGGGCCCTGAAACAATATGTTTGATATCTTTACAAGAAGAGAAGAATAGAACACAGAACACAAGAAGAGAAGAATAGAACACTGGATGGTCATATGAGAACACAGAAAGAAAGTGGCCATTTAGAATCCAAGGAGAAAAGTTCAGAAGAAGCCAAATCTGCCAATACCTTGATCTTAGACTTCTGGCCTCAAGAATTATATTTGGAATAACAATGATAGTTTTGAAATTCAAAGTGTTGGAGTAAAGGTGTCTGTGAGATACTTAGATGGTAAAGTCTAGAAGATTTCCTTTTACCTCTGTACAATGTTATACAATTTGAAATTCTGTTTTCAATTACTTGTCTCAAATTCTCTTTGAGATTAGGCTTGGTGCTTCTTAGGTCTGCTTTTTTGACATGCTGTCACTTTCAAATGGAGAGAGATTTCCATCTCCATTTTATAGATAAACTGCAAACTAACCTTACTCAAAGTCACACACTGAAAGAGGAAGGACTCCCAGTCCAGTGCTCATTTCACAAAGTCAAAGTGTTCCCTCTAAGAAAAGTCCCAAACATCAAGAAAATGTTAAGTTCCTTTCAGGAAATCAGACACATTTCAATAAAATAGTCTATAGTCAGACTTCAAAAAGCTAATTTTGTTTTCCTTAGTAGTAATTTCCATCCCCCCATCCATTAATGAATCACTACATAGCATTTAGTAGAGTTTCAGTGTAGCAGTATAATTTCCTTTTTTTTTTTTTTTTTAAATAATAGACTTCTAGGGGCGCCTAGGTGACTCAGTTGGTTAAACAACTTCCTTCGGCTCAGGTCATGATCCCGGAGACCTGGGATCGAGTCCCACATTGGGCTCCCTGCTTGACGGGAAGCCTGCTTCTCCTTCTCTCACTCCCCCTGCTTGTGTTCCTTCTCTCACTGTGTTTTTCTCTGTTAAATAAATAAATAAAATCTTTAAAAAGAAAATCATAGACTTCTAGTTTTAGAAGTTTTAGATTTACAGGAAAGTTGTGAAGATAGTACAGAGTGTTCCCATATACCCCACACTCAGTTTCCCATATTACTAATATCTTGTATTAGTATGGTGCATTTCTTACAATTAATGAACCAATATTTATACATTGATATTAACTAAAATCTATTTTTTATTCAGAGTTTCTTATTTTTTACCTAACGTCCTTTTTCTGTTCCAGGATCTCATCTAGAACACCACATTAAATTTAGTTGTCATGTCTCCTTAGGTTTCTCTTGGCTGTGCCAACCTCATTCATGTTGATCTTGGCAGTTTTAAGGAGCACCAAGAGGCACCTTATAGAATGTTCTTTGATTTGGTTTGTCTGATATTTTTCATAATTAGAAATGGGCTACAGATTTTGGGGAGGAAGACCATAGAGATAAAATGCCATTCTACTCACATCATTTCAAAGGTACATACTTTCAACAAGACTTATCACTGTTGACGTTAACCTTGAACACCTGATTAAAGTGGTGCTTACCAGGTTTTCCACTGAAAAATGACCCTCCCTGCCATGCCCCTTCTCATACTGTACCCTTGCAAGGAAGTCACTACATGTAGGCTATACTTCAAGGTTGGGAAGTTATTACTACTTCCTTGAGCACAGAGTATCTAAATTAAATTAACTGGAATTATTCTGTATGGAAGAATCATATATCTTTCCTTTTATGCCTCAATATTGCACAATGATTTTTTACATGTATACTTAGAAAATACAGAAATAACCCATCATCATCATATAGGACAATAAAATATTCCTTTTTATCTAATAATGGAGAAAATAATGACCTTTCATGTGCAGACACATGAGTTTTTTCTTTTGAAATTTTGGTGAGATCATATTGCTTTTCTACTTAAAACCCTTTAATATCTTCTCATCATCAACAAGATAGGGTCTGATAACTTTGTCCACATAAAGGGCTTAAAAGTTCCTTTGTAATCTAACTTCATCTTCTAACTTTCATGTTATTCTGTATTTGCTATGCCTTGCAGTTTTTTTTTTGTGAAAATTAAAACTAATTTATGCAAAATATCCATCATATAGTACATACTTAATAAAAGAGAGTAATTCTTTAAAAAAAAACCTAAAAAAAAATATCGTCCTTGATATATATTACGTGAGAATAAAGTTCACTTACCAACTGAAATAGAGAAGCAGGAGTTTCAAAAGTGAAGGAAAGGAAGTTATAGTATGATAATGTTTTAGTTTTTATAGTTGTGTACCATACAAGGAGCACCACTGTTTTCTTACAAAAGTAGTAATAGCAGTAGAATGTTAAATATAGCACAGTCAATTTCCAAGGAATTTAAAATTTATTATGTCTTGTTTTCTTATAACTAATCAATTGTATAGATCAGAAAAAGACTGTTGAGTTAATTAATCATTAGAACCATGGTTGGGATAATATCACTTTCATATCCATTGAGTACTTTCTATGGAACAAGCAATGCACAAACCACTAGGAAATTCAAGGGTGGGTAAGACAATGTCCCCAACTGGTTCATCAGGTAATATAAATTGCAGATGTATAAGAAATTATAATAAGATGAATGTAAAAATAACAGAAGTACTGACTGAGAAAAAATGAGGGAAGCTTCATAGAGTAGGTAAACCCTGAGGAATAGGTGAGATGGGAGTTAGCCCAGTTTTTGGAGAAAAGGAAGAAATTCTAACTCTGCTGAACTGCTCATATGTGTAGATGTGTACAAGAGAGAAATCTCAGCACATTCAGTCCTTGTCGCCAGTGCCATTATTCTTTTATTTGTGTAGTTTTAGCTCCAGAGCCAGGATAATTTTTTGGCCTTTGACAAGCTCTGCTACTTTTTAAGCCCACCTCAGGATATATTTATGGCTTTGTTAAATAAAATATAGTTTATTGGAATAGGAAAATATCTTCTATAAAATATCATTCCGCCAAGAAAGCATACTTAATAATGGACTAAACATTTCAGCTCTTTCGGCTGAATTTTTCTGTTCAGATTTCATAATATACAGGTGACTATTAAAGTAATAACAATTATGGTCATTTAATAGCATTCCCTCCCCCTATTTCCTAGGCAAGGCAATTTATTTTCAAATGCATAAGCTGCAAATAGAGAGTTATTATTATGGTAATGGGCTAAAATGGAAAACAAATGCGGTCATGACACATGGAGAAACATTCCCACAATGCTAAGAAGCAAAGATTTGCACCTCTATAGATATTAAAAGGATACATCCCCTTATCAGCATGCCCTGCCATTTCTCTCACATATATTTCCCAGTGTTTCCCATATGCTAGGTATTATGATACCAGGATGGAAAATCTGTGGTTCCTGAATTCAAGACTTTGATTGAAAGAAGAAATGTAAACACTCTACCATGCAGCTAATTTTTAACTAGGGTAAGTGATGCTCAGAGAGCCATCTCTACCTGCCTGGTGATGGTGGGGAAGGTCCCAGAGGAGGGGAAAGCTGAGGCTGAGGGAAGGAACAGGAGTTTGCCAGAATTACAAGTGGAGAAAGGACCTCCCAGGTAAAAGGAACAGCATCTGCAAATGAATAGTGCACAGAGGTATTTGACTGTAAGGGTTTTTGAGAGGGAAGGTAAAGGAGAAAAAAGGTCAATGAGATAAAATTAAAGTGAAGGTTGAACACAGGGGGCAATGTTTCAAGTTCTGATGCTGCAAAATCACAGTTTTGTTTTGTTTTGTTTTAAGGTTTTATTTATTTATTTATCAGAGAGAGGGAGAGAGAGCACAAGCAAGAGGAAGAGCAGGCAGTAGAAGAAGCAGGCTCCCGGCTCAGCAGGGAGCTGGATGCAGGACTGGGTCCCAGGATCATGACCTGAGCCTAAGGCAAATGCTTAACCAACTGAGCCACCCAGGTGTCCACAAAGTCACAGTTGTAAATGATATTTCTTTTAGAAAGAAGGTTCATTCAAAACATAGTTTCCCACTGCCATAACTGTACCACATTTCCTAACTTTCAACCCATCTTGTGAATTACTCACCTCAGGATAATCAAGAGGCTACTTTTTGCCTCCAGCTGTTCCCCAAGAGTATAAGTATTGTGAGGGCAAAGATGGTTTCTTACTCTAGTGTCCGATGTACCACCTGGTTGATAATTTGAACTCATTGATGTTTGTGGGTTGAATAAATAGAAGGAAAAATTAATTGACCTAATATTACATCTCTGACAAATAGTAGCAGTATAACCTCAGGAAAGTGACTTACCATCCCTGAGCACCATTTGCAGCTGCAAAGATGTGCTAACTTGGTGTTGATACTGTCAAGATTAAGTGGGATAGTCTAGATGAGTGTTTCCATACAAATGCCTCGTCTACAAAACAAACTTAATGTTTAGTACATGTTACTTCCCATCCTTGTTTTTCTTTCATCCTCTTACTTTCATGCACAAATCCCAAATACACTATTAAACAACAGACCTAAGGAAGCAATCAAAGCAACAATCAAATCCACTTTGCAACTTGTTTCCCCCTCTTGCCTCGGCCACACCAGTTTGTTCTCTCCGAGATTCACTCTTGAACATCTGATATAAGTTATTAAATTCACTATGAACTGCTTCAACAGCATGCTTCAAATCTTAACAAACAGGTCCTACTTCCAAAATTTTTAATTTTTTTTAAATTATGATTGGTCACCTGCTTGCCTAATCCGTTTACCTCTTCTCTTACCAACAGTTTCTCTTTCTAGCTCCTGAGAAACTGGAAGCTTAGTGTTCCCTCTTCTTCTCTTTCATTTAGACATTTCTTAAAGTAGTACCTTTTCCTCATCCTCCTTAATTCTGCGTAGCCTTGGTTTCATAGCTTTGTTCTAGTCTCTTAACAGTCCCTGACCCTTAGGCCTGCCTGGCAGCTGCAGGCCTGACAGCTCTGCACAGGAGCCAAAGCATCCTCCTGAGTCACTGCGGCAAGCACAAGTCCCATCGCTACCCTCTTTTTCCAGCTTGGTCTTTCTCCTCTATCCCTAAGAATTATCATTATCTTTGCCTTAAAAATTTTAATCACTTTCTAGTTCCAAATTTGTTTCAATTTCCATAAACCATTACATTACAATTCTAACCCCACACTAGACTAGAAACTCTTCTATGTCCTTACTTCAAAACACTGCCTACTCTAAGCTCTAGCCTCACCATCTCTTAGAAAATTAAAGATTATTCCTGTTATTCAAAGAAGAAGAACAAGGAGGAGGAGGAGGGGGAAAGATGAGGAAGGAGGAAGAGGAGGAGGAGAAAGAGGAAGAGAAGAAAGGAAGGAAGGATGGGGAAAAGAAAAAAAGAAAAGAAATTAAAAAAAAAAAAAAAAAAGAACGTCCCAAAACAAAACACCCACCAAGGCATTTCAGCCCTGTAGCCAAATCTGTGACACACCTCAGGCAACCTTCTAAAAGTATAAAGTAAGAAGGCTTTCCTTCTCCATCCATCTTTCCTTCAAATACTGATCCCATGTGGTTTCCTACCACTGTGCTGACTTGGCTTCTGCTGTCTCTTCTACCTGCAATGCCATCAGTCTCAGAGTACTAAAGTTCTATCATTCTACCTCTTCAAGGCTGGCCTGGAGCCTTGAGTAATATTTCTACCATCTAAAACAGAAAACAAATTCTCTTTTCCTAACTCTGAAAAGACAATCTCCCTCACAGTGTGTGTTATACTCATGCGCAGAAATAATTTAGTGTGATGGTTATCTTTCATTCAGTCTGTTATTTTAGGCTTCCACATTATCATCAACATTTGAGTGGGACCGTTGACTTTAGGTGTAAGATTAGCTAGAAGGTTTATTACTCCAAATTAGAACTTCTGATGAGATTCTAAATTCCCCCATATAATTATTGCCAGCAAGAAATGATCCAGCACCATACATTTAATTGCAGGGTGGGGTGTGTGTGTGTGTGTGTGTGTGTGTGTGTGTGTGTGTGTGTCTCCATAGGGGATAGAGTTGGAGCGTGAGGTTGATTCATTGAGATGAATCAGGTAAACAGCATCTAGTGCCAGGGGATTTAAAGGTTCATCCGTTCCTATTTATTCCTGTAACTTAAAGAGCCCAATTAAATATAATGGGTTAAAGTATTAAAAATCTGTTTGATTATCACTGCTTACTCAGTGAGACACTGATTAAAGCTTATGGAAGAGACAATTCTATTCATAGATCTGAGAAGGGGGGAGAGATCAAAAATAGTTTATAGGTACTTTTCACCTTATATTCTTTAAGGCCTTTAATGAGGGAAAAGTAGGGAAAATTTGGAAATCTGTTCTTCAAGGTCAAAGTAAGCAGAGGATGCAGCACCAATGCTATGATACTTTCGAGGGTATGAGAGCTTATGCTTCCCAATTGCCAGAAATATGCCCCATACTGGACTGTCCCATCCACATTCCTTGAGAGACATTATCTCTTCAAAAGTTAAAAAAAACACCAAAACTTACTATATTTTCTTTCCCCTGCCCTTCCACTACCACTAACTTGACTTGCGCCATTTCAAATCATTTTAAGCATTCCAAATCTTTTTTGGAAATTTTTTTTTTCTTTTTTTCCAATGTCCATGGAGTGACAAAGCAGTATATAATAAAGAACACTTAACATGCAGTTATAGAGATTTGTTTTCAAGTCCTAACTTTCCATCCTTTCTTCATTCAAGAAATGAGGTAAGGTAGCTATGGGAACTTGGCCAAGTTAATTAGCCATGCTAAGATTCCGTTTCCTCTCTGTGTAATATAGATATAATCATTATGGCTTGCCTTCACAGGGTTGCTGTGAGGATTGAATAAAATTTTTAAAGTGAAATCACTTTAAAACACTATGTAAATCCATACATTATGCTGATGAGAGGATAGTTAGGTGAAAAAACTCAAATTCTTCAAATACTCTGTTGGCTGCACACCATTTCAACCCAGTCCCATTCAGTGAATATTTACAATGTGGGGTAAGCACACAACGAGCTGCAGGAATGCACCAAAATGTGATGCCATGATTCTTCTTCCAAGGGAAAGGAGAGGGAAAAGAGAGAAGAGTTTTCCTTGGAGAAGAGCAATAAAAGACAGCATAAAACAGAGGGGCAAATAATCCTTGCAGATAGTAACACATGAGCTTAAAGGGAGGATAATGTGGGGAAAGCTGCAATACCGCCTTCTGAGGCATTTCTGTTACTGAAGGAAACACAGTATCTATGGGACACTTATGGGTGGTATGACACAGCCATCAACTAACTCGGTCTGGTGGCTTTGAGAAGTACCCCCAAGGTAAGAAACAGGGCATAGTCACAGAAGAGAAGGCTCTAGACTGATGGAGTGATGGTGTACAGGTACACCCTCTGTGAGTGTAAGATAAGAGGATGACTGTTTCCCCTGCATATACAACACTCATTCCCCCTTTCTACCCTAAGTCATATTCATCCTTTGTTCTCCTTCCAACATTCGCATTTCTCTGTCCTCACCTACTTTGTGGGCTGTGGTTACATGGACTCAAAACAAAAGTACCCATGGATTCTAGATTAAGATTTAGCTTACTTTATAGCCTACCTTTTTAAATTTACAGCATTCTGAATGACCGTCTTAAACTTTCTGCACCTCTGTTTTCTCTGGCTAGGAGACAGGCAATACTTCTAGAAGAGGTGCTTAACACATTGACATACTTCCTCAGTTTATGATAGGCAGTCAATAAATACTTCAAATACTAATTATTATTGGATATATTACCCAGGCCCCACTGAGAGGTTACAGAGACTATCCTAAAAGGCTTTGCAGTAACATTGTGTCTAATATAAAACTAGAGTGAAACCTTCCCTCACCTCACTTCAAAGTCTGCACTTTCTGTAAAAGATCCAAAGCTGGCCAGCATATTTCAAACTTTTTAAACAAAATCAGCGCTAATTCTCTTTAATAAATTGCATAACGGGGTCATTTCTAGATGACGACAGTTTTATTATGGTTATTTTAGTGCATAAGGAAAGGACAAATAGTTTGATGTGATGGATACAGAATAGCAACCAACATTTTAAAATATTTTTTTTTGTTTCTAATGAAAGCTTTCTCCCTTAGCTGGTAGGAAGTTCAGAAGCAAAATGTACTCTAAAACCCACCAATTTTATTAACTCTGATAAAATTTTCAGCTTCTTTTTTCTTGTACAATTTTATAGATGTTATGGAATATTTTACTTTGCTCGAGCTGTCACACATACTGGCCTATATCCTCAAGGGGATCTCCCATAGATAGCTGGTCATTACTCTCTATCCACACATAACCTTATAGATTGAAAAGTAGCAGTATGCTGAAACCGTAGAAACAGTACAAGCAGCTAATTACTCTAAACCCAAACAACATGTATGTAAGGAAAAGAGGCACTGTTTGCATAAAAACAGATGGTTAAAAAATAATTTAACTTGAATATAATTTAGCCATGAAAACTGTTTTTTACTGTTTTACTAACCTCACTGTGTGCTTCTCTAGCTCGAAGTAGCAGTCCACAGTATTCTAACTATAGCTGTATATCATAATTTGTTTATATTTGCAACTAGTTCACTGATAGATAGTGTCATAATTTAAATGTACACTGACATGCACTGGTCCACCTTATCATGTGAATCATATTGTGATAGCTAATTTAGACTGAATTTACTTACCATTTTCCCCTGAGCAAATTACTTGAAATTTCTGTATTTCTCTTCTAGTCAGTTTTAGCATTTGTGAAATGGGCTTTATCATCAGATTAGTCTGCAGTCATTTCCTAACTTCAGTACTAAGTGCTGGGAGGTTTGAGAGATATACTTTTAAAACATGTCTCCCAAACTCTTGGACATGGTTTCTATCAATTGGTGGGGTCTATGTCTCTTTTCTTGAATCTGGGCTCTGTCACTTCTTGACAAAGAGAACACAGGAAGAGTGATGTTGTGTCAGTTTCTGGCTTAGACTTTATTAAACTGGCAATCTCCATTTAGGCTGGTCACTCATAGAACCTGGCTACCCTGCTCTGAAGAAACCCAAGCACTCCTCAGAGAGGACCAGGTAGAGAGAAACATAGCCCACATCCCTGGCCATGCGAGCATGCCATTTTGAAAGGAAACCTCCAAGCTCCAGTTGAAATGCTTCCCTCTGATGTTTAGTGGATAAGAATGAGCTGTCCAGCCAAATCCTCCTCTATTTGTGAGCAAATAAGTGATAGGCATTGTCTTAAGCCACTAAGTTTTGCAGTACTTTGCTACACAGCAATAAACAACTAGAACAGTAGAACAAGGTCTTATTTTTACATAGAAATGGCTACCACCAGGTTGTTGGCTAACAGCAGAAGAGTTTCTGTGCCTTGTAAGAATGTTATAAAATCACTGTGTTTAAAATTCAGTCAATTTAGGGGCACCTGAGGGCCTCAGAGAGTTAAGCATTGGACTCTTGATTTCACCTCAGGTCATGATCTCAGGGTCTGGCTCTGCATCTGGCTCTGAGTTAGGCATGGAGCCTGCTTAAGATTTCCTCTTTCCCTCTTCCTCTGACTGTTTCCACCCCTGCACATGTGCTCTTTCTCTCTCCCCCAAAATAAAGAAACAAAAATAAAAATAAAATAAAATTCAGTAAATTTAAAAGTCTGTGGATTTGATACAGCTTTCTTGTCAGTCTTCATTAATAAGGCAAATTATAATACAGGCATGTCTCATTTGATTGTGCTTTGTAGATGTTTTGTTTTTTACAAGTTGAAGGGTTGTGGTACTGGCACCACTTTTCCAACAACATTTGCTCACTTGGTGTTTCTGTGTCGCATTTTGGTAATTCTTGCAATATTTCAAACTTTTTCATTATTATCTTAATGGATGAGGTGTTGCTACTCAAGGATGAGCAAAGAAAGTGGTTTTTGAAATGGAATCTACTGGTGAAGAACTGAAAATTGTTGAAATGACACAAAGGATTGAGAATATGTCAAACTTAGTTGACAAAGCAGAGGCAGGGTTTGAGGAGATTGACTCCAATTGTGAAAGAAGTTCTACTATGGTAAATTGCTATCAAACAGCATCACATGTTACAGAGAAATTGTTCATGAAAGGAAGAGTCAACTGATGGAGCAAACTTCATTGTTGCCCTATTTGGAGAAATTGCTACAGCCATCCCAACCTTCAGCGACCACCTGAGCAGTCAGTAGCTATCAACACTGAGACAAGAGCCTTCATTAGAGAAAAAAAAAAAAAAAAAAAAAATTATGACTCACTGAAAGTTCAGATGATGCTTAGCATTTTTTAGCAATGAAGTATTTTTTTAGTTAAAGTACGTACATTTTTTGGACATAATGCTATTGCACACTTAATGGACTACAGTACATATAACTTTTGTATGCACTGGGAAAGCCAAAAAAAAGCATTTGACTCACTTTATTGTGGCAGTCTGAAACCACACCCACAATATGTGGGACTTATGCCTGTAGTTACTGTTTAATAAATAGCTCTGTACATTAAGTGGGCATGTTACAGGTTTCATAATAATTCTACTGGTGTATTACTATTGTGTCTTTTTTATTAATGAGAAAACTTAGGTCTAGGGAATGTATATAGTAATAAGTAGCATGATTTGGATACAAACATTGTTAGGTTAGTGCTAAACCAGTATCTTCCCATTTCATGATAACTTTCATATATATAATTTAGTAAAAAAAAAGTGCATTTTTAAAATCAATATGACAGTAAATATTGAATGGGCTTAGAAACAGAGGCTTTAATAAGACTATTAATAAAGTTAGCTAAGCAGTGGAGTAAGGAATACCTTCTGGACAGAGGACACAGCAGAGTATGTCGGATTTTTTGGTTTTTTTTGAAAATGTCATTTGTAACACTGTATATAAATTTATACCATTATTCTTAACACGTGGTGTCATTCAATAAATATTTTTGATAAGTTAATCTTCAGTAGGTTTCTAAGTCACCTTTGAAATCTGACTTATATTACTTTATTCCACAACATACTCTTCATTAAAAAAAATGAAAAGTAAACTTAACAGAAATCATATTACAAATTTCTTATCTGCAGAGATTGGATACATATACTGATCTATTGTCTTTTGGGGGCTCCATTTTCTTGCTTGTAAAGTTCGGGAGGCAGAGGACAGAAATACCTGCTTCATGGACTAGAACAAAGTCATTAAGTGTCAAGATGAGTTTGAGAGTATACGGCTTCTCTGTAAATGGCCTACTCTGAATATTCTCTTCTGTTCTAGTTGCTGCCTGGTTTTTCATGGTAACAGTCTCTCAGTTGTCCCTTCATAAAGTGGCTGTTTGATAAGTAAGCGCATGCATGTGAAAATCAATGCACACGAACTTCACTCGTACATTCTATTCCAGGTCAAATGGATTTGATTCTATCTTCCCAAACATTCCCTGTTTACCAACTACCTAATGAAACTAAAGTGGGGATTATTAGCCTTGGTTCTAACTTAAAACTGGCTCATTCACCTTCAGATTTGCCTGGAGCACTTTCTAAGGTTGCTGATTTCTCCTAACAGACTTGACAGTTACTCTAGTTAAAAACAATTGTTTATTCATTCAAACTTCCTCACTATTATTTTGATTCCTACTTTGAAAAAAAAAAAAGAAAAAAGGAAAAAGAATCACTGGAAGCAAGCTTGTGGTTCTTACTTCTTATATTATTATATAATAGAAACTACCATTTATTAGCTAGCACATAAGGGACTGAGATGTAAAATGCTTTACATATGCTATTTTAATCCTTATGATGGACATCAGCAACCTGGGTATTTTTCCCCCACTTTATGTATAAGGAGAAAAAGTGACATAGGTGATGTAACTTACCAAAAAACACAGTCCTACTAACTGTGAGAGATAGAATCAAAATCCACACCTGTTTTTCTAGAGTCGATTTTCTTTGACAGTATGAGGTTTTAAGGAGCATACAGCTTAAGAAGAAACCTGATTCAACTCCAGCCTCTGCTGCTGAATACCTGTGGGCACTGGGTCAATGCAATCAATCTAATTCATTTCAGTGCAAGTCTACATTTACTAAATACCTCTTTCATATAAGAATCTATGTAAGGCACCACTAGAAATAAAAGTTGAAAAGGAAATGGTGTAAGTTCCTATTGAATTGATAACACAGTATAGGAGATTAGATATATATACAAAGACCTTCACTACAAAACACACTAGACAGTTCACGTTTTTAAAAAAAAGGCACAGACAACTGATAATAGAAACAGAAGAGAGAGACATTTTGACAGGGAGGATCAGGAAGAAAGATAATTTGGACAAGCCACCCAAGAGAATGCAGCTGATCTTAGAGTTTGAGAGACAGAGCTCTTAAAGATTGCTAGATTCAAATCCTTGCTCTACCAGCAAACACAAAGCTACAAAGACCATTAGCAAAGCGCTCGACTTCTGGCACCTTTGGTTTCTTTAAATCCAACAGGGTCTAAAACAATTACCACCTACTAGGAAGAGAGTTCTGTTGGATGTCAGAAGCAAATACACCGGATATAGAACATATCACAGCACCTAGCACATTTCCTGACACCAAATGAGCACTTGGTAATGGGTAACATTCAAAACAAGAGAACTAGTATTTGTTTTTAAAGATTTTATTTATTTATTTGAATGGGGATGAGGAGGAGCAAAGGGAGAGGGAGAAGCAGAGAGGGAGAAGTAGACTCCCTGCTGAGCAGGGAGCCCAATGTGGGGCTGATCTCAGTACTCCCTGATGATGACCCAGGCTGAAGGTAGGTGCTTAACCAACCAAACCATCCAGGTGCCCAAGAACGACTGTTTTGTTTTAAAGATTTTATTTATTTATTTATTTGACAGAGAGAAACACAGCTAGAGAGGGAACACCAGCAGGGGGAGTGAGAGAGGGAGAAGCAGGCTTCCCACCGAACAGGGAGGGACAAGCAGTTGTGGACAAGCAAAAATTCAAACTTGGGCCTAATTTCAACACCGATGATTTTATCTTCTATACAACACTATCTCAAAAACAATCAATCTGAAAGAATTAACATCTGTTGTAAGCAGCTTAGTGTATCATGGTAAGTAATAAACTAAATAATAAAATATAGTGATGCCCACAAATACACTATAAATTGCTGTAAAATTGTTTTAAAGATTTTATTTTACTAGTGGTAGTTTTGCCAATAATAGGGATTAGTCTCTAGCAAATAGTCCTTACTTTCCCATCCAATCCTTTGATGATTATTTACTCAACAACTGACCCCTAAAATAGTCATTACTTAGCACTGTGACTATATGAACCAGGAGAGAAGTATTTATAAAGCCATGGCTCAGAAAACAAGAGAAGACTGTAGAAAATGCTTGACCTTCCCACTGTGGCAGCACCCTGGTTTGGCCTGTCTTCTAAAGAACAGGTTTACACATCAGATGATACATACATTTACAAAGACCAGGGTCAATCGCCCTTAACCTGAGAGAACTGGAAATTCTACTCTCTATAAGATACTTTGACAACACTTTTAGCCCTCCCAAACTACTTTTTAGGTAGACTGTGGCACAGAAAGCCATTCATGCACAAATGGACCAAACCAAATAACGATAAATGACCAATGGAGATCTCAAATATAAATGAAATTGCCTTTGAGAAAAGAATAATAAACAAAATATGGCCAGTGAGTCAAAATGTCCATTTACCCAGTTTAGCAAGAATTAAATGAATGATTACTATGTTTCAGACACTGTTCTCCATTCTTTACATAATATGATGAAATCTACCAAAGCCTAGGCAAGTCAAATATTATCTCACTTTTACAAGTTAGAAGATGGGGTCTGCAGAGTTTTTTTTAAAGTCATGTAGAGTTAGTGCTGGAATGGGATTTAAATCTGAGACTTTGATTTCTACCCTAAACCTATATACTGATAACGGAAAATGAACAAGTCATAATCTTTATGTTCAAAAAAAGCACAGCCTAGTTAAGCAGTCAGATCTGTAACTGATATATTACAATTAGATACAACTCAATAAAAGATGTAACAAAGGAGCTCACTTGGGTATCACTTGGAGAAGACTTTATATAACAGCTCAATTGTGAAGGTCTGATAAAAAATGTCAGACAAACAAAGGGAGTAGAAGGCATTTCAGGTAAAAATAACAGAGGTTCCAAGGCATAGGATCACTAAATGTTGTGCATCCCCATGTAGTGAACTGGAGAATTCCCTTCTGTCTCTACCAGGGGATATGTGGAGGTTGAGAGCAAGAGAAAGGCTAGCCAAAAAATAAGGCTGGAATACCAAACTAAGGGTTTTGGATTTTGTCTGGCTGATAAATGGGGGGAAATAAGGAGGCTGAGGTATATGAATTCTAAAATTCTTAAACTGTATGGCTATAAAAGGAAGCACAGCTTAAAAGTTGACAGGCTTATAGAAAATGCAGAAATATGCTGATTCTCCTTTTTTTGTTTCCAAGACTGACACAAGTAAAAGTAAAGCTATCACACAAAAATGCCTTAGTAAAAATGTCACTGCCTATGTGGACAATTAGGGCAAGGAAACTAGAAGACATTTTAAATTTCCGACTGTACTAGAATAGCTATGAAATAATTTGATTTTCTAGTCTCACAACTTTATAAAGCCTCAGCAATTACCATTTTTATCTACCCCATCAAATAAGATGGACTGTCAATGATCAAACTATGGCCAAGAACCTGGTCTCTTTCCAAATTAACACACAGAATTAATGGATTTGAGCCCACAAGAATTTCTGCCTTAGAGAAGTTTCCAAGGTAGAGTGATCACCATTAGAAAGGAAACTATGGTAACTAAACAGACAAAAATTAAAATATGTAAGCAGTAATCTAAGAGGTACTTATTATTGATAACGGTTTATATATTGATGCAGCATTCTTGGGGTAGCTCCTAGAACACATTCAAAGAAAAAAGAAATGCGTGTCCTCTGGTTTGAGAAAGTTCTTGTCCCTACTGCAGCACTATCGTATGGGCACTAAAAGGACTGGAAAGGTGCTTAGTATGTCCTTGGAAGACTGCTAATTCAGTGACTCCAGCTGAAAGCAGGGATGTGTGCTGAAGAAAAAAAAAAAAGTCAAAGAACAAATCTGAGAAATTAGAAGAAACCAGAAAACCAACAAATAGTAATTTTAAAAAGATAGTAGTGTTCTTTGATCAAATACTATGTAAACTAGAACTTGAATTGCCAAGTTGGTAACCAAAACACAAGAAAGGTAAACTATTTATTTTTAAGTAATGGATCCAGAATCCATTGAAAAATGTTTATTATCTCTATTTAGACATTATTATTTCTCTTTGTTTTATCAAACCTCCTTATCTTTTTCTTTTTACAAAAACAAAAGGCATAAATAGCTAATACCTTCAAAAGTCATTTCCCTGGCATAAAATCCTTTCTTTAATTCCATCCAGTCTAAGTAAGAAAAAGAGAATGTGACTGGGTAGGAAGAAAGAGTGCTGGTGAGAAATGGACTAGCAGTTCCTGTCACCATTTCTACAAGCTGACATTGCTCAACCCTTGGAGATGACAACTTAAAGTCATGGATTCTGGCGCTCACGCTGTTAATTAAAACATATCTTTGTTATCCAAGTGTCTTTTAAACAACTACACTAAGTTTTGCAATAACAGGGCCACTGATTAACCATCTAAGAACCTGCAGTATGAAAGCAGCTCTAGCCTGTCTCATCCTGGGGAACCTCAGATTTCCTTGCCCATGAATCTCCTTTCTCAAATACACCTTCATTCTTTTCTTTTCCTTAATTACTACTCACTTACCTGCTAAAATTAAAAGAAGGTATAGCACTGCTGAAATATGGACATTTATAGGGTAGGATTCCTACCCCACTTTTTAGTGTTACTTTGCTGGTTAGAATACAGGTTTGGGTTCCTTTTATTTTTGTATATTAATGATAAAAATAAGAGCACAGGTATTGAGTGCTTACCATAAGCCAGGCGCCAGGTTAAGAAGTTTTGTGTAACCATTTAATCCTCACAGCAGTTCTCTGGGGCACTACAGTCATTACCATTTAGCAGCTAGGGAAGCAGATATGGAGCAAGTAACTGGCCCACGATTCCACAATCATTCCTGTCAGGTTGGTATTAAACTCCGGATCATCATATATCATGACCTTTTTCTTAACCAGTGATCCCCAAATTTCTTTTCCATTTTGAATACTAATTCCTCAGACTGGTCCACAAAAAATGATCAGTGATCAGAGACTACACAATTTTTAAAAACACTGGTCCTTATATACTTGTCTTGGAGATTCAAAATACACGCTAGGCCATTCAACATTCTAACAAGTCATGCAGTCAAAAGACCAGTTTAAGCCGTGCCTGGGTGGCTCAGTCATTAAGTGTCTGCCTTCGGCTCAAGTCATGAACCCAGAGTTCCGAGATGGAGCCCCACATTGGGCTTCCTGCTCAGCAGGAAGCCTGCTTCTTCCAATCTCATCCCCCCCTGCTTGTATTCCCTCTCTAGCTGTGTTTCTCTCTGTCAAATAAATAAATAAAAATCTTAAAAAAAATTGATTAGCTATAAGTTTGTTTCATCATGGAAACTTTTTTCATTCCCTGTATAACATCTAATACATCACCCACTGTGGAAAATATGTGCCATGCTTTCTTCTCTTGAGTCAGTAATTGTAAGCCTCATTGGATTCCTGTCTTCTACTTTCATACTGCATACATGACTTATTCATCTATCCTACCCTCTCAAGCCCATTTTAATAAAAATGGTGCCACTTTCTTCTCACCAGAAAGCTTCTCTTCATTGGATATATGAATTAAGTTTTAACTAAAGAAAAGGTTTCTCTTCCTGGACTTCTCCCTTTCCTTGATCACCTTCCTTCCATCCTATAGCTTGGGTCTGGTTGTATCTCATAAGAGCTTGAGGATGTAGCCAAGCACGGTCTGCACCAAGAAGTCTTTCAGAAACACACTGCCCTTCAGATGAGGTGAGAATCTCACCTCTTATCTCCACGGTACTATAGTATATGGTTCCAGATATTACATAGCTATGAATGTTACACTCAGCTCTCAATTATTCTAGTAACTGTTACAAAGAAATTACTATGCAATAATACAAGAAGGACAGCATAACAAATCAACTTAAAGACTTCCTGGACGCAGTGAGCACAAAATAACTTCAATACTCACAAACAAATTTACTATCCTGCAGATTAAATAGCTGCATTTCTTGAAAAGGATATGTTCAAATTTGAATCCAAGCTCTTAACACTGCTCTTTAAAATCCCTGAAATTATGAATTTATTAACTTCTGTGGCCTTACTTAGAAATGTTCATCCTACTTTTTCAAGTTCAAGAATCTTTCTTTTCATTCCTTTTCTAAATAAGCCACAAAGATATTGGGAAGAGCAGAGACACCAGGGACAGACAAAATACAACCTTAAAGTCAAGTGAACATTACCAAGTTAGACTGCTATCTTGTTTCATTTTCACCACCTGTAGCTCCAACAAAGGAATGATGTCCATACCTATATTACATATGTGAAATGACCTGATGTCTTGTCAGTGCTTCCTCAGTGTTAGCGTTCCTTTCTTTTTTCTTTTTTCTTTCTTTTTTTTTTAAAGATTTTATTTATTTGACAGCAAGAAACATAGCTAGAGAGGGACCACAAGAAGGGGGAGTGAGAGAGGGAGAAGCAGGCTTCCCACCGAGCAGGGAGCCCAATGTGGGACTCGATCCCGGGTCTCTGGGATCATGACCTGAGCCGAAGGCAATAGCTTAACCAACTGAGCCACCCAGGCACCCCTAGCTTTCCTTTCAAGGCTAAAATTTTTATTCATGTCCTTCCTACTATGTGGCTAAGATTTCTCAAAGAAATTTAAAGATATTATGGGCTTGTCTAAAGCTTGCCAGTAGAGCCAATCAATATGAAGTGGCAGGGGTATATGTTTTACAATTAAATAAACCTAGACCTGAACTCTGCCCCCTCTCCATTTCTTAATTATGCGACTGCAAGCAAATTATTTAGCCTCTCAAAGGCTTAGCTTCCTCATCTCTAAAGTGGGGGGTGTAATATCTACCACATAAGGTTACTTTAGGCAGTCAATGAAATAGCAAACAAAGAAATGTCTAGTATTGGGCCAATGTTAATCTCTATCATTTCTTAGAGCATTCAACAACAGCATCATTTCTTAGACTGGATAAGAAAATCTTTCTTTAGGTTAATCCTAGAGATTACTAGAGATTGCACTGAGGAAAATATGCAGGGGTATCCCAGAAATTGATGAGATTTACCAGATAGGCTTTGTGCTCTGCCTGGTGGGTTTGGGTAGTGGGAAGAGTCAGAAGGCCTTAAAGAGCTTGCAAGCAGAATCAAACAGAACATCTCACAATTCCAGATCATGGAACAAAACCATCGAACTCATTCCCAGAGCAAGGCTGCTCATTGAGCTTGGCAGAGAGACAATCTATGAGATACCCATGCCACAGAATAAGGATCTGAAGCCTAGAATTAAATTTTTAAAAAAGTAAATTTAGTCCTTCCCCTTTGTACTGAAACTATGTACTTGTACTGCAGATGAGATTATCTGATAGCTAGTTTGTTCCAAATTGCAAAATGGATTTCTGAGAGAAAATGGATTTTTGGGACATAGAACCTTCTCATTCAGTGACTGGGTTACTGAAAATAATGGGCAAGCCTTTATCTCAGTGCAAGTCGTCACTTCTTCAATCCATCCAGCATGTACTCTGCCAGGTTTGCCGTCTCCATTTGCCTTTATTATGGCATTCAAAAACAGATTTCCATCAGATAAGTACTGGTAAATCTAGATTCCAAAATGCCATATTGTGGTTCCAATCTTTTTATTAGCATATCTTCTAATTTACAAACCTCCTCAGTTACCTCAGCATTCAGAAATACTGAAAGTTGTTCCACTTTGTATTTCCATTCTAAAATTACTAAAAGAACTTACTGGGCAATGAACAACTGCTCTGAGTAAACACAATTTAGGCACAATCTAGAATTGATAATTTTCTAATACCTTAATTTGTTTTTTTAGTAACTTCACTGAGGTATAGTTAACATGTAATGCAACTCACCCATTTAAATAATACAATTAAATATTTTTCTGTTATTCATAATTGCATGGTCATTCCCATCATCAATTTTAGAACATTTACATTATTCCCACGCTGCCCCTCAAAAAAACTATGCCCACTAACAGTTACTCTGTACCTCCACCCCTTTCCAGATGACCATCAATCTACTTTCTGTCTATACAAATTTGCCGATCCTGGATATTTATACACATGGAATCATACAGTATGTGTGGTCTTTTGTAACTGGCTTCTTTCACTTAGGATGTTTTCAAGGCTCATCCAGGTTCTAACAGGGATCTGCACTACATTCTTTTTTACTGCCAAATATTATTCCATTGTATGGATATACCACAAATTAATCCATTTATCAGTTGATGGACAGTTGGGGTGGTTCCACTCTTTGGATATAATGAATAATGTGTACAAGTTTTTAAGTAGATAGATTTTTTTTTTAAATTTCTCTTAGGTATATACCTTGGAGTTTGATTGTTTTGTATCTCTGTTTAACATTTTGAGGAATGACAAAACTATTTTTGAATGGCCTTTTATAAACCAATACCTCATTTTAAGTAGGAAGTTAATGTTGTGATCTCAATAATTACAACTCTTATTATTATTATATTAGGAAAAATTACTTAAGGGATTGAATGATACCAAAGTCATGGAGTTAATTAGTGAGAAAATAAAAATGCAATGTTAGAATCCATTCTTTGACCTCTAGTGCTATCTTCTTCCCCCTGTGCCTTTCTGGACAAGGCATACAGCACTATATTAAAATGTGGTTTATGTCAGTCCATCTTATCCTTTTTCTGAGCCACCCAAATAATCTGAGTAAAAGGAATCAATCACATAAAGTGATTTGTAGGAGACAGGACAGATGAGGAAGGTTCCAAGTTACAAATCAATAAACTGAAATTAATTTCTCCAATTTCTAAAGGAAAAACAAATCAAGACCTCTGAGATATAGTGAAGAAAACACATTTGTAAATATTTGTGGTGAACTGAAATTGTGGTGGTACAGAATTTCAAGAGAAAGCAAGACTAGTCACGATGAGGTGCAGGTGTCAGGCTTCCATGTGTATGAATACAACATGGAATTGCTTGTTCAAACTGTACATCCACAGGACCTAGTTTCAATACCCCTGGAGTTTCTGAATGAAATTGTGTGGGGGTGGGCCATGGAAGCTGAGCCTTAAACATGTAGGTAGGGGAGAGGCTAAAGTAGGAAGTCTGTAGATAAAATTTTGGTAATGCTGGTAAGCAGATTGACCTTTGAAATCAATTAAGCAAAATCTGAACCCTCCCTCATCCATTGGTTGTGCAATGCTGAGTGTTTCATACAGTCAGTGTGTTCATCTATTTTATGCGGCTCAAACAGTTCCTTCATAGTACATCCATGAAGCTAGAATGATAAAATACACATACAAAAAGCACTTGTCTCTAGCTAACATTAGCTTCCTCTCTGTTTCCCTAAACCAAAATCAAAAGGGACAGGTAAACATAAGGGCTTATGCAACTGATAGCAAAATGAAGTGTTGCTTTGTTTCACCTTCTCTCCTTGAGACCAACACTTCCCTCCTCTAATAATGTTCCCATTGTGAACAACATGCCTCAATCTATGAGAAATTTGAAAACATTCTCATTTGGGTGAACTAGTTGCAGCTGCTAACACAACGGCAGAAACAAGGTGCTATATATGCCCAAAGTTGATTAGCATCACCGCAACTCATTATTCTGATCAGCTAGAAGCAATTTACAATCATCTTTAAGCAAGTGCACATCATTTTCATAATTGACTTGCAGAAGCTTTGACACAACAACTTGTTGTAGCTGCCAATCACTGTCAAAGGACAGAGGAGGAGGAAGCCCTTCCGGAGAGTAAAGCAAAAGTAGTGTTTGACCATAGTGGGCAGTGAACAGGGTGGCTACACATCCTTTTCCATGTTGCTATTTTCCAGGCCTTAGGACAGAATCTCTTCTAGAGAGATAAAAGGAGCAGAGAGAAGGTGGAATCCCATAACTCAGTGCCTTGTTAAAAACAAACAAACAAACAAACAAAAAAACAAACCTTGGAGTAAGCCTGACAGGTTTCAGCCATATCTAAGCCCTCTCTTAGCCTTAATTTTTATTATTTTTGTTATCTTCCCTCCCCTCAGGTAACCACTCTGATCATTGTTACATGTACTGAAAAAAAGCTGGCTTGCAAATGTGTTTTTTCTCTCAAAGAATTATACATTATATATTTTTGGGTCACCCCAATTATACTGTGAACCATCCAGATAGATACAATACCTAGATTCCATCTTTTCTGAAATAAATAGGACTAAGGATATTTATTTAAAATTTGCACACTCAATCCAATATTTATTTAAATAGTTATGAACAAGAACACTGTCTAATTTTGGATCCACATTACCTACAAAAGTGAGGAGGACAAGAACTAAAATAAATGGCCTTGAAAAATATCAAAGAACAAAAACAAGAAAGAAAATCAGAACAGCAAACAACTGACATTAAAAAAGTTAGTTAATAAAACCAAATTTGTTAATAGTTTGTTTCTTGGTAAAATGAAGTTAACAATATTTTCATGCATAACAATATAAAAGCACTTGGAAAAGTGCAAAGTTGAGAATGCAATACAATGTATAAAAAGGCAGGAGCCTTAATGACCAAGTTGGATTGGATTCTATTCTACCAAAAATAAGCAGTGATGATTAAATCACATATTCTTGCATATGATGGGCCATATGATACATAACACCCAAAGCATACATGCAGAGAAGATTCTCATATGCTCAATAAATAGTACTTGATTTATTTATTAAAGATCAATGCAAATATAGGGGGAATAGCTGCTTTTTACTGTCTATGAGGTAAATTTTAGAGTGTCAGGATAATTTGAAAGAAACAATTTGAACTATTCAACTCATCTATGTTTTCAGTCATCTAATTTGAGTTCAGAAATACTTATCCAATATTTTTTATGCACAATACCAGGACAACCCATGAGAATGCTACAGTACATCTAAGAGGGTGTATTTTACGTGGAAAGTGAATCAAGAATGTTTAGGATGTGCTGGACTCTGTGATTGTGTCTCTGTGTGTGAGCATTTAAAGATGGCGGAGATCCAATCTGAACCATATCCTATGTTCTCCTTTACTTGGGTTATAAACATTTAAAGGTGGCTTAATTTACTATTCGGCAAAGTCATTAACCATATTTTTACAGAGACTGTACAGCTGGTCAGGTACTGTAAAATGGAAATAGACTGTAGTTCCATGAGGGCAGAAAACATCATTCTTCTTGTCATTTAACCTGAGGGTCACATGCAGAGCTTCGCACGGAGAAGTCCTCAGTAACTATTTGTGAATGCATGAAAAAAAAATAACTTTCTAAAATTTAGAGTACTGTATAAAATTGTACTTTCATATCCTTGGTTTGCGTCTTTTGACCATCATTTATCACAGATTAATGTATTGCTTTTTTTATGAAACTGTCAGTAACTCTTAGTATCTGGCAAAGGCTGAGAGAATAGAAGCTTTATTTACATCCCTCTCTTCCCCAGAAGCCAGCTCAATGATAGATGACTACAACTGGTACTCTGTTGATAATCTGTCATTTCCTTCTGGTACATTTTTAGAGTTTCCTAAATGCCCTTAATATTTTGAATTCACTGTTAAGTGTGCATGTGTTTGCGTAACACTATCTGAAATACTGTAAATCTGTAGACAACCTCTAGACTCCTGTCTTCCATAATGTTTAGAAAATTCTCAGCCATTATTTCTTCAAATACTGATTCCCTTCCATTTTTTTTTTTCTATACTTCTTTTTGGAACTCATAAGAGGTGGAGGAAGAAATTCTATATGGGTCCTCCACAGCTCCCATTTTTCTTCCATACTTTCCACTTTGTTTCTTTGTTATCTGGAAGAACCCTACTTAATCCTTCAGGTCATTAATTCAGTAATAACTGGATCAAGTCCACCTTTGGGTCATCCATGATTTTACAGCTGTGATATTTTTCAATTCTAAGATCTCTAATTGTTTTCATTCTACATCTACATGTTCTTTTATGCCTATTCTTATATTATAGAGATAAGTTCTTCATTATGCATCTGGTGATATTAAATATAGCTATCCCTTTTCCATATATATTTTAGATCTTGTCACATTTGCCCTCTCTGAATTTTATATTATCATTTTTTTGGTATATTCAACCTTTTCCTCTAATTCATTATTCTTCTCATTGACATTTAAAAATTCTGAAGTTTTTCCATATTGAAAAGTAAATCTCCCTCAGCCACTGCCATCATCCAACCCTGAACTCTCCCTTTTATCAAAGGCATTGAACAAATACCCAATATTTATATTTTATGCTTTCTCATCCTCTCTTTATTTCACTGTAGTTTCTATCCCATCATCAAATACCTAATAATGAGGACAATGAATTTTCCTGTTGTTGTTCTCATTTTATCTGGCTTTCATGCACACCAATCACTGTTATCAACTCTCTTTTTTTGTCCTCTTCCAGTCTACTCTCCACAGTTTAGACATGGAGATCTTTTCAATATAAAAATCATATCATTTCTTCATTTAAACAGAAGGTTTCCATTGTTCTTCGTATATAAATAAAAAAATCTTCAATATGACTCAAAATGTCCTGCATGGTTTGGCCTTATTTACTCTATTAGCCAAGTCCAACACTGTGATCTGACTTACCTTCTGAACCCTGGCCAAATTAGCTTTCTTTTAATCCTTGGACTGTATTCCATTTATCTCTTCTGTGAGACTTCTGCATATCTCTTCCCTGTCCAAAATTTTCTTCCCAGTCCTCTGCATTTAGTTAATACCTACAATCCATCATATATCTGCCTAAATATTATTTCCTCGGGCTAACCTTCCCCCACCCCTAGACCACTAGGAGTCCCTGCTACACATTCTTGTACTAAAACATGCTTTCTCTACATGGCAGTCACAATTTAAATTGTCTATTTGCTTTGTGTGATTGATAGATGACTATCTACACATCTAGACTATAAGCTGCTTGCCCAGACCATATTTTGGCTCCGCCTTTTGAGCAGTGAAGAGGCACTCAAAAAATAGTTTTTTTTAAAAAATGAGGGAAAACATTTGAAAGAAGGGTGTGGTAGGTTCAACGTTAGCTGGAGTGGTTGACTACCTTATAGTTTCCATTTGTTGCCACAAATCATTTTTCGTTTTGGGTAGACTAGAAGATATTTTAATATCTCTATGTGTATCATCAGAAAAGAAATGACATACTAAAATTAAGTAATCTGAATAATGTTAAATAAGAAATGATTTACCAAGGTGTGAGATTGGTACAGAAAATCACAAGGGGCACTATAGTGCTTCCCAGCTAATAACAGCAATAAGAGTGGATGGCAGAATCACTTTCTTCCCTCCCTTTAGTTTCCTGCTTATACTCATCTTTGGCTAAACACCCCAAAGCCAGAAGAAAAGAAAATCTGTTGTTATAGTTTGTACAGATAAGCTTTTCTGGGCAAAACAAAGGTAGAGAATAGATTTAAAGAAACAAAAATATCCAGCACATCAGCAAAGCTGATTACACCTACAAGAACAAAGTCACTTACTTATTTACTGGTTCATTAATTTTTACTTATTTCTTTAGTAAAAGGCTGAAACTGCCTTCTGCCAATACTTTATTAGGTAATGTTTCCCTTTGTGGGCTAAGGTCTCCAAAAGCACATCTGAAAAATCGGGAAAAAAATGTTAAGGAATCTAGCCATGTAAACCTTTCTAAGTAGGCATGGCCAAAGTCTGGCCCTGTTTTCTACAATCTTCCACATTCATGGGTTGGATGGCTTGCATCTTTCTTGTCATCATCGTGTTTGTCAGAGAACTCTTCCTTTCCTCATCTCAGCAATGAGGAGATATGCACAGAGGAGGAAAGTTGTTGCTTTCTCTTTCTTCTCTATTCTCATATTTTACATAAAACTGGTTTTCTCTCAAGTGCCAGATGTTTTCCAAAACATCTCTGTGCTCTGTCTTTTAACCAAATAAGGTTGGAACAAAGTTTATAGATTACATCCTCTCTTCTCTCTGGAAATTTATAAAGGAAAAGAGACAATGCAAACCCAAATAGATGGATACAGCTTTTCACTTTTTTAAAGGCCAAATATCTCAAAATTGGTCTCAGATTAAGTTCATAATTATTCTCCATGATCCTACTATAAATTTAATTTAAAAAAACTAGCAATAAAATTAATACACATTTCCTCATACATGTCATGAGTTCTGCCTTAAATTGTATTCCTATTGATAACTGATGTTCATAGAATGAAAAGAAAAAAAAAACACAATTAAGAGTTTTGATGCTTGAATGAATCTTGGATTCCCCTTATCTAGCTACAGTGTTGTCTTCTCTTCTTAAACCGTCCAATCTCCATACTTGTCATGATGACATTACACTCAGAAGCAGCTCATTCTAACCTGGAACACCTCCCACCCTGTGTTCTTCCTTCCCCTCTTCATTCTATCAGACCCAAAAAGATATAGTCACTAATTTATTAAGCAATTACTGTGAGTTGGGGATGATGGTAGTCTTTTGCAAATGTCACCTTGTTTAACCCTCACAACCCCATTAAGTAGATTAAGTAGGTTAATGGTCATATTAAATAACTAATCCCTATGACCACACCTTTTGCAATATAACTGTTTCTGCCCCTGTTATTCGGAGATAAAGGCTCTTTCTCCATCTTCTTAAAACTGGACTAATCCCTTTGAAAAATATAATGTGGTAGAAAAGACACTGTATATATTTTGTATTCTAGGTCTCAAACACCCCTGAAAGATCCTCCTTTGCTCTCTTAGAATTTTGCCCTCAAGGCGTCATATAAAAAAGCCAATCTAGATTACTGGAGAATGAGAGGCCATGGGGAGAGGATCCCTGGCACTTCACCCAATACTCAGTACCATTATCAAACATAAGTGAGTCCATTTTAGATATTACAACCCAGCTGATGCTCTGGCTGAATGTATGGGAGTCCAGGTAAAAACAACAGAGGGACTGCCCAGTTTACCCACCAAATTGAGAGGTTTGGGAGGTTTTTTTCGTTTCTTTGTTTTTATTTGTTTTACATAAAAAGGCTAATTTAAGTGATAGGTATTATAATTTTCTTCAAATTATACATGAGGAGAGGGGGCAGGAAAATATTTAGGACATTGTTCAAAATATCATACACATTCCATGATAAATCCAAGCCTTTCTAAATCTAAATTCTAAACCTGAAGATGTAATGATACACTACCTCTCTAACCCTATTTCATATTTTTCTTAACATACTTTCAATTATTTGAAGGTGGCAACCATGTTGCACAAAGTCCTTTCTTTTCCAACAAGGTATTCCATTTTCTTCTTACTTTCTTCATGTAACAGTCTTTTCAATCTTTTTTTTTTTTTTTAGGATTTTATTTATTTCAGAAAGAGTGAGAGTGCATGTGCAGAGGTGGGGGAGAGGGGCAAAGGGAGAGATTCTCAAGCACACTTCCTGCTGGGTGTGGAGCCTGATGCAGGGCTAGATCTCAAGACCCTGAGCTTGTGACCTGAGCCAAAATCAAGATTCAGACACAACTGAGTGAGATATGACTTAACCGACTGAGCCACCCATGTGCCCCTAGTACTTTTCAGTCATATCAGAACGATATTTATTCCTATTTGAAGACCTAATAACTTATCCATTTCTGTTCAAATGTTTGGCATCCAATAAATTCTATGGGGACTCAGACTACAATAGAATAGAATTGTGTTCACTAAATTTTGGCCTATGGACCAGGTTTAGCCTCATTTTGTATGGCTCACAAGCTAAGAAATTTTCTTTTTTTTTTAACGTTTTAAAAGAGTTTAGAAGAAAATTTTAAAAAAGAATACTTTATACAATGATATGAAATTAAAATTTTAGTGTATGTAAAATAGTTTATTGGAACATAATCACTCATTTGTTAACCTATTAACTATAGCAGCTTTTCCATCCCAACAGAGGAACTGAATAATTGTGATAAAGAAGAACTTATGGCCCAAAAAGAAAAGAATTTGACTATTTAGTTCTTTTCAGAAAAGTTTATTGAGGCCTCAACTACAGTTTTCTTCACTTTGATGCTCTACTTCTCTTATTTCATCCTTAACTCAGATAATTTTTAGGGATAATAATGCCACGATTTTGAATGATAATGTACCATATAAAATTGTGTTTTCACTAATTTTCCTCAAGCCATAATTCCTCCATTTTTTCATTGATCTTTTGAACCAAAAATGATGTGATTACGTTTAGTCCCATTAAATTTCACTTTACAAGCCATACCATGATTTCAGTCTTTAAGTATCTTATTGGACATTAATTCTGTCCTCTAACATGCTCAACGTTTCCCCAGGGTGATCAAAAGTACAAACGTAAGTAACATAATTGGAATGTCTTTGATGAAGTGATAGAATAAGTACAGAACAAAAGAGAGATATGTAACACTAAACTAGAGATTTCCCTCCAATTTGAATCCCATCCCTTAAAATATTCTTATCAGTAGCCCCACATATTTTGACCCAACTTTGTCCCCAAGGTCATTATTCAATAACATATTCATTTATTTAACACATGTATATTGAACCCCTACTATGCCCTGCACTTGGTGCTAAGGAAACAATGGTAGAGAGAATAAAGGCACCCTGTCTGTTAGAACTTTTAGCTTCTTCAGTTTCATAAGCAAGTAATCATTCCCAAAATACATAATTACAAACTATAATAACTGTTATGAATAAAAATGTCTTGAATTATTAGAGTGTCTGTATACAAGTATACAATACATTACTAAAATCACCCTTATCTCCTTAAGCAATGTCTTTGATGACCTATGAAAGAAGGAGCTGGGGTAAGTGAGCATGACAGGTTCTCCTTGGTAAATCAGTGCCGGTACCTAGTAATCAGAGTTTCCCTGAATTATGAGTCTGAACCTTCAATGTGTTTATAAATCACTTGAAGGATCTTGTTAAAATGTAGGTTCTGGCTTAGTAGGTCTGGACTGGTGCCTGAGAATCAGCATCACTAACACGCTCTGAGCCATTTTGGGCTGCTGCTCATCCACCTTACTCTGAATAACAGGGCCTCAGTGGACACTCACAACGTTGATCTTTAATGATCTGTTCCTCTCCTAAAAGGGCAAGCCATTTTAGACAGGCATTACAGAAATGTTTGAGTAGAGTAAGGCAAATAACCTAGTGGAAACCACAGTCCCTGGAGTCACAGAGATGTGAATTTATACACAGACCTGACCTTGATAATTTTGGGAGCTCAACCTGTGTCCTCAACTTATTGTACCTTAATTTCCTCATCAGTGAAAATGAAAATGATAGCTTGCTAGAGGGCTGAGAAGAATAACCTTGAAACACAGTAGACTTTAAGCAAATGGTACCTTTTATTGTGTTTAAGAGACTGATATGAACAGAACTGTACTTTGAGAAAATTAATCATATAGCAAGATGCAGTTTGACTTTGCAGAGAGACTGGGGGCACTTGGATAAATCAAATGTCACTTCAACCAATATTTAATGAGCATATACTGCATGTTAGAAACTGTGCTAAATGCTAAGAATATTTAGATGAATCAAGCAGAGTTTCTGAAGTTCATTTAGGAAGACCCATCAGCAAATAGGCATCAGACACAGGCATTTAATGAACCTGGACCCACAGATTCATTTGACAAATGCCAGGAAAGTAGCAATTGTGATGATAAGATGGAAATAGGTTTGTTATATAAACTATAGTGGTTAAAGTAACAGGATAGGTTATTATTATAAGGAAAAGAAAGGTGGTAATGATAATTTTGAGACCTTAGGACTTGAGAGGATGGAGGTCTCATTAACAGAAATAAGCAACATGAAAAAAAAAAATCAGGTAAGGGAGAGACAAAATTGAGTGTCCTTTTGCACATATTGAGTCAGAGATGCCAGGTCATCTCAGCACAGATGAATTCAAAGACATTTTGAAACAGAATCACCATGGGTAGTAATATGTGTAATTGAAGCTCATTTACAGAATTCAGGGAAAACTAACATGCACTTTCTGGTTATTTTTGTAACAATATGATTTGGATCACATGTTTATGTATCTACTGTGCATTTACAGGTATAGAGAAAGGAGTGCATGTTTATGTTTGGTGTTTATCCTACATCAGCAGTTCAAAAAAAAAATCACTACACTGTTTCTACTCTATTAATGACAGTCTGAATTTGGAAGGCTTGATAAGTTGTTTACAAGGAAGTTCAGAGGGAGAAATCAGTGCATGTTTGCAGAATATTGTGAAAACATTTTTCTCAGGATGTGTCGCTGGAAATGGCAATTAGTCAATGTAGGGAAACTGATGTATCTTTAGACATTAAGCCACACTAAAACAAACACCCAGACCAACGTAGTTAAGCTTCTGAGAGAATAAATGAAATTATGTTGATACATAAAAAGTTTTGCACAATCTACATTTGTTACACATGAATTCTCATTAGAGTTAGGAATAAGCCAAAGGGGAAGCTTTCATATTTATATTTTATAGACAAATATAGAGAGGAATGGGGAAACAAGGGGCTTAGTGACTCATAGAAAAATAGAACGAGTGCCTGAAGATTTTATGTAAATGCCTGCTAAAAGCTAGGCTCTGTGCTAGGAACCTTTATATCGGCTTTTTGGTTTTGCCCTCACAGTAATCTCATGCACTAAGTATGACAATATTCTCATCATCTTGCAGACAAGATAATGCAGTAGCACAGAACGAACATAATTTCATCAAGATTACGCAGGTGCCCTGTGGAGCATCTGTGGGTTGCCTTTACTCCTCCCATTCCCCTTGACAATGACTGCAATCTCTGTTTTGGGGATCGACATGATTTCAGGGAAATTGAATTTATTCCTGACTCCACAGCTGAAACATGTGAACGGAACTAAGCCCATCAGGCTACTATATTATCTGCAGAGCTAGGTTTATGAATGGGCATGCCATCTAATTCCCCCAACCAAAGAATCTGAGAAGAATCTAAGGATTTGCACTAAGAATGCTGGGGCAAATGCCACTCTCTTACGCTGGTTGTATGAACAGAAAGGTGCTGACAGCTTTTTTAAAACCAATAAGTCTCAAAGTGATAAGCAGAAAGAGAGATGGAGAGAAGTCTGGTCCTTGCCTGGTTAAGCTGCTGGACCAAACCTTGCATATTTTTGGAGACTGGAAGGATTTTGGACTTTTTAGTTTGTTGGGCCCATAATTAACCTCCATCAATTAGCCAAGTTTGAGACTTCCACTTATGGCAGCAGCCAGCCTTCTAACTGAAATAGAAATCACCTAGACCAAACCCTTTACATCAGAAATAGGTTATGAGACTGAGAGAAAGAAATCACTTTTTTTTTAAGGTAGCGTAGCTAAATTAAGACAAAGACAAGTCTAACATTCAGGATTCTGCATGCCCAATCTAGCAATCTTTCCAATGAAACAAGCTCAGTTACTAAGGCATGCAGTTAAGGCAAAGGTCTAATATTTCTAGAATACCTAGAATGTATCCTGTCTAAAAGAGCTATGGTTAAATATAGACTGGTGTAAATATTCAAGGAGAAAAAATATCAAAAGTAAAAAAAAACACACTGTGGGATGAATATTTTTATTATTTATTAGGAAACGTATCAGACTACTTTGAAAATTCTTTGAAGGTGGATACTTTGGCTTCTGTACTTCTTCATATCTCTTACTGGGCCAAGCACCACATTGGTCAAATTAGGTATTCAAATAAGTCTTTGTTTAACATCTGTCTTCCTCACTAGGTTATATATTGTGACAGCAGGGATCATGACTGCTTATTTCAAACTTGCATTTTCATTGCTTATCACAGGTACGCTGCATGGTAGATTCTAAATAAACATGTATTAATGATATTATATATCGCCACCCTCTGTGCTTCCACCCAAGATTCAAGGGCAACACACAAAGCAGCCACAGAAACTGGCCCATTTACAGTCTATCTAGAATGGAACTGTCAAAAAGAAATGCAAACTAACTCACAAATGTGAGGCATGTATGTAATTTTAAATATTCTAGCATCCATGTTAAAAAATAAAATAAACCACTGAAGTTAATTTTTACTTAAATCAATATACTCTAAATATTGCCATTTAATATATAATCAAGACAAATATTAATAAGATATCACTCTTTTTTATGTCCTAAATTTTCAAAATCTGGTATATAACTCACCTTTTAATACATCAGACTAGCCACATTTTAGGTGATTGATAAATGTGGACATACATTACCTCAGATTTAGACTAACCTATGTCTAGGCCACTGTATAAAAACAATGTCCCAAGAGCTAAACTGTGGTAAGATTTTACATGAAAAAGTCAGAAATTTATATTAAAATTGCACAATACCATTACAATATACATGAATTTGCCAGTGTTACTTCTAAAGTCTCTAAAAGTAGTTCCTGTCACACCAAAGCTGTTCCTTCACAATGTCTAAACATTACAATGCTAGTATCATAATGGAACAAGCACCTGGTTAGCACTCATTGTCTTTTGAGTTTTTGTTTTTAAGTCATATAACCCTAACCCCAAAATACTATGTCATGGCATAAATAAGTCTAGCTAGGAATGTTAAAAACAAGGCAATAGGCTCAATATGGAGTCACATATGCTAAGCCCCAGAGTCATGCAGCCATGACTTATGACATAATTCCAGTTTCAGTCTCCCCCAGGACTGGTCTTAAACAAGTTGATTAAAATTATCTGGTCAGCACATGATAGACTCCTGTTTTCCTCTAAAGAAAAATGACCTTGCCACAATTAGCTCTTTGCTAGGATAACTTCCTTGCCCTGCCCCTTATGCATAAAAGTTTTTCATTTTGTACAACTATTGGGTGTTCCTTTCTATTTACTAGATGGAATGCTGTCTGATTGATGAACTATTGAATAAAACCATAAGATCTTAAAACTTTACTAAGTTGAATTTTGTTTTTTGACAGGAATAGTCTTAATGTCTTACATAAGTTTAAATGGCTTGTGAGAAACCTACATATGACTTCGAATAGTAGGTTTGAGGATTCATAATGAACACTTTTTAATCTATTCATGAAAGCCAGTTTATTATTGCATAATTATATATTATATGTTACATAATGTATGCTATATGTATTATATAATACTTGTTGTATAGCTTAAATCAAATTTCTGTTAGCTTCTACTCAATTAATAACCATATATTGAATATATGAGATAACATGTAACTGCTAGGGATGCAGAGATGAGTAATTATTCCTTGCCTTCCAGGAGGTCACAAATTGAGGATTTGTGAGAGGCTGTTTTGTTTGTTTGCTTGACTGAGGTTAGCACAAGACACACTGGGGACTCTCAGGTGTCAGTGGCACTTTTACCTGGTGGTAGGCCAAGATGGTAGGAATAACTTATCTTTGAGGAAAAGAGCTAAAAATAATTCTGAGAAGTGGACAGCCACTAGGACCTAGAGAACTAAATTTACTCTACTTAACTGCTCAGAGCTGTAGTGCAAGATTGCAAGGAGAGAAGGGAGTGGCCTACGCCCGGGTGGCTGAACAGCATGGGAACCCACACTGCAAAAGGCACAGAGGGAAGTTCTGGGCTTGGGGGGAGACTCAGCCAAATGCAAAAGGCCAAAGTTGCTGCAATTTACATATTTCCATTTTGAGACCTCCCCCCCAACCCTTTTAACCCATATGGTTTTGATAATTATTTTTAAATGGAAATTCAGATAGCAGCAGGCAGTAAGTATTTGAAATAGGACTTCACATTGGGAGACTCTGTGGGGCACTTGGCAAGTTTTATTTCCTCCTCCCAATAAACCAGAGGGGAAAGCTGGCATTTCTAATTCTAATTGCAGGAGTTCTACTCTCAATCTGACCATCACTCTTAAAGAGTTGGATACAACGGGGGCTGCTCACTCCCTCCTCCATGATTCTCCCCACGTTCATGAAAAAAATAAGCACTTGTTAAGACAGGTTAGTCCAATTGTAAACAAACAGGGTATTGCGATGCTTATATTTGGACTAGGAGCACACTGGCATGATCTGACTAGTGGTTATCCCAAAAGAAACGGTGTCTATTAAATAGCACAGCATTTGGCTAATTGTCTCAAGTCAATTACTAGCCTACTGTAGTGGTTTCTGAAGACTAATCCACAAAAAAGTTCTCAGAAATATGAAGAAAATAAATTTTAAAATAATGTGGGGCATGTATGTGTGTGTGAGATAGAAATTGCCAACTATACTTTCTTGGAAATGACTGCTTTTGTTTAATATGTATGTCTATGCTAATTTTTTATTAAAATTCCTTCTTTTTATTAAAGGGAATTTCTAATACATAATAGCTATTTTTCAAAATACCATTACTTCTTAAAATGTAATGTATGATAAATCTCCATTTTAAAAAATCATTTTACTCATCTATGAAATCCAAAAAATGAGTACTGGTACAGCAAAGAATCAAATCTGTTAAAAAGCAAAATTCAACTGAGTAAATTTTAAAGATCTTATTGGCTTCTTTCCATGATTCATAGATCAGGCAGCATTCATCGTTCACACAGAAAGGGGCTCTAAGGAGCTATACAATTAGAAGACTTTTATAGGGAGAAGGGAGCAGGAAGAAGAACTTACAGTAGGCAAAAGCCATCTTTATTGCAAGGTTAGTTTCCTTTAAGGAATTGGAGAGGTCATCAGGCAGATTATCTAACTAATGCTGATGAGGTGATCCCTGATTGTCTGGTTTAAGGTGCCATTTCTGGGAGAGCTGAAACAGTAATTAAGTCTTAGTTTGGTAACATAGGGCTTAACACAAGAAACTCCATTTTTGTCCTGTTGTTTGGTTTTTAACCAACCAATATAGCATTAAACCATTGCTTGAATAATTAATAAATGATGATTTTGGAGAAATTACTTAGCTTCTCTCAGCTTTGATTTATTGTTTAGAATTGTAACAACTGATGTTTATTTAATAGGGGTAATGTGAAAATTAAATACTATCATATACATAAAATATTTTAGAATTAATTTGCCTTCCTTTCTTGCCATTTTCTACCTAGTTAATGACGGTATCTTTTGAGGATCAAAAAATTTCTGGAAATTAGGTTTAATAGACACATATACCCTCCCATATGCACCATTCGCTCCACACACAAAATAAATTAGATCCCAGTTGACATCTGTATTTATGGAACCACTAATTTTAGTGTTTTTAGTTCTGCTTACACTCTAATGAAGTACTGTCCATCTATCATCCACACTGTATGTGATAGAATTCTGTGTACCTTCAGCACGGAGGATGATGTCTGTGTCAGAAGAGCTGGCATCTAAATAATGGTCAGCAGTACAGGAAGAAGGAACACAAGCATCTATTTCAGCTCTGCTGTCATTCCCTTCTCTTACACAGAGAAGGTTCAAAACTAGAACATACAATTTGGTCAAGCTATCATTCTCAGTGAGTCTGAACATATCTAAGGACTCTATTAAGTAATAATGTGGACTTAACCTAAATGAAAGTAAGGGTTTCTAAAAGTCAGTGGAAGTAAAAGTAGAAGAAAAGGAACATGCTGAAGAAATACTGGGGATATAGAACAAAGAAAATTCTTGCTAAAACATCCACTTGTATGTACATCAGTAGTAGCTGGGAATCCTTAATCTAGGATTAAATTGCTTTTACTGCCTCTCACCATTAGATTACTGTCAGTTTATTTTTGCCACTGGCATTATGTGAAAGGTGACAGCTGATTAAAGGGAAGATAAGTTGCTTAAAAAAAGATCTTGCTTGAGGTGCCTGGGTGGCTCAGTTGGTTAGGCCACTGCCTTCAGCTCGGGTCATGATCCCAGAGACCGGGGATCGAGTCCCACATCGGGCTTCCTGCTCGGCGGGAAGCCAGCTTCTCCTGCTCTCACTCCCCCTGCTTGTGTTCCCTCTCTGGCTGTGTTTCTCTTTGTCAAATAAACAATAAAAAATTAAAAAATAAAAAAAAAAAAGATCTTGCTTTAGGTAAATAGAAAAAAAATTCAAGATAAATGCCCATACATGCATTTATCAAGATATTAGATAATAATCACACAAAGAACAGTAATTAGAATACAGGGTTTTAAAAAAGTGTTAGAAAGACCTAAATAATTAGGACAATTAATAACATCGCCTAAAAAGAACCTCAAAAGGTTAATTAGTTTATCTTAATGTGCACAATAACAAAGTCCTAGAGTTCAAATATACTGGATTAAATGTAGGCAATCTACACAGTGTGTTAATTCAGTGATCAACCTGAAATCCACCCATACAACATAAACTGGCATGAGTTCAAGTAATTCATAAAAAGCAAAAATACAACCACAAACTCAAAACAAACTGCCTATAACACAAAAATGAAACTTTAGGTGGCTATTGAGCAAAGAATATTTTAAATCATGTTATAAAACAATCTGGCTCAATTCCCATTAAATGTCTATGTGCTAGCACCCCCAAAGTTTGAGGTAAAGGAAGAAGGGTGTGGGAGTGTGTTTAGAATATTGTATTATAAGTAGGAATCCTCATCTGGCTCTAAGCTGATAAGCTTCAAGCAAGTAACTTAATTTCTTTAAAAACCCTTTTTCTGAACTGTAAAATAGAGATAACCATGCCTCTTTTACAAATTTATTTTGTAATATAAAGAGATGCACATGAAAAGATATGACTCTGTTTTTGTACCCCTTAAGTGTTTATATTAAATGTCCTCTTTCTGTCTACGAGGAAATAAGATACAGTAGGAAAGTATGGACTTGAAACTAGAGAACTCTACCCTGACATGTATTGTAACTTTACTTCTCTTTGTTTCAGTCCACTTATTAGTAAAATGTAAATATCAATCACACAGTGTATATGTTATAAAGGCAGAGTTCAAAAGTGTTTAGCAATTACTTTTATGTATGTCCCTGTTTGCTTTCTATGCCTTTTGCTCTCTAAAGTCTTTCTAAAGACTTTTGGCAGCATCCTAAGCCACATTCAACTGACTTTTCAGCACTGTGCATGCCCTAATAAAAGAAGAACTTCCTTAATCACAGCCTCAAACCTCCACAGGTACGTATACACATGAGCTTTACCACCGCTCTGTCTTATTCCTAGAAATAAATGTACTTCAAGCAATTTGCAGCCTAACTGATGTGACAATAATGAAGTGCCAGGAGGATTGTTTTAATGGATTTGGTGTGGATAGACTGCCGGCCCAATAAATCTAGCAAAAGCTCACAGCATGCTTTATAGCCAAGAAGGATGTTGAGCTTGGAGGATGCCCTCTCACCCCACTCCCACCCCACATTCCATAATGCTCTTACATGGTAGGCTCCTGTACCAAGGCCAACATTTACGTTATTTTCTAATGCATAAACACATTAATAATCACCAGAATGATATGCTGATTCATTTGAGGAAAAAACTGTCATCTTTCAGATGGTAATAATTACAATATGTTGAAAACACTGAGAATGATATGATGGCAGTAGTTCTGGAAGTGACGTGGCAGTAATGATGGTGGTAGATAGATGCAGGAGCATTAGTGGCATGTGGATTCCTGGTGTGCTAGAATATAAACATCACTGGTTTATAAGTTTTATAAGTTATGCAGTACTTTCATCTGAACAGTGTTTATTTAACACTGCAATTAATACTTGGTTAACAATACTTTCAACTCTTTTTTTTAAGATTTTATTTATTTGACAGAGAGAGAGATCACAAATAGGCAGAGAGGCAGGCGGAGAGAGAGGAGGAAGCAGGCTCCCTGCTGAGCAGAGAGCCCGATGCGGGCCTCGATCCCAGGACCCTGAGATCATGACCTGAGCTGAAGGCAGAAGCTTAACTACTGAGCCACCCAGGCGCCCTTAACTCTTTTTACAGACTAGCAAACTGAACTTCAAGGGGCAGTAAAGCTTAGTGATTAAGAATGAGGCCTTGGAGTCAAACCATATCACTTTAGACTTCTAGCTCTTCCCCTTCCTATCTATGTAAACTTGCACAGTCACCTTACCTTTTGAGACCAGTTACCTGTCTTTAAAATAGAAAAACTAACCATATTCCATTAAGAATTGTCATGAGAATATTGGGGCACCAGCGTGGCACAGTTAGTTAAGTGTCTGACTCTTGGTTTCAGCTCAGGTTATGATCTCAACAGTGGTAGGATCGAACCCCTCACCAGGCTCCAGGCTGGTAGGATCAAGCCCCTCATTGGGCTCCAGGCTCAGCATGGGGTATGCTTGAGATTCCCTCTCCTTTTCCTTGCCCTTCCCCCACTACATCTCTGAAATAAATAAATCCTTAAGAAAAAAAAAGAGTTGTCATGAGACCATTAAGACATTACAATTATTTTTAAATTGTCATAAGATTTTGAGAGATACTCTAAGTAAAAATGAAACAACTCTTTTGTAACAATAGGAAAATAAATTCTCGTGTTGTAACAATCACAGTTTCTGTTACATAGGCTTATGTTTATTATTCCTGTATTTTTTGTTTGTTTTGTTTTTGTCTGGAGTACCTTGATAAGTATGCAGCAAATGAGTATTTAACCCTAAGGACTGAGGAGAATAAACTTGTTTTAGGTAATTCATGTAGAAGAGCTTAGCTGTCCTTGGAGGACCAGGTTGCTAAAACAGAAGAAAGGGAAGAGAAAAAGAGGAAGTAACAAGATGGAAATATGCTGGAATTAGCTGGGAACACTGTAGGATAAATAATGGCCACTAAAAGATATCTGGTCCAAATCACTGGAACCTAAATGGTACCCTAAAGGGAAAGTGAGGGAGAGTACCTTTGTAGATGTGATTAAATTAAGGATCCTGGCATAGGGAGAGTATCCCGGATTATTTGTCTGGGCCCTAATGTCATCATAAATGTCCTTATAAGAGAGAGGAAGAGGGAAATTAGACAAAAAGAGAGGAAGATGTAATATAAAAATAAAAGCCGAGTTGGAGTGATGTGGCTATAAGCAAAGGAATGCCAGCAGCAACCAGAAGCTGAGAGATGCAAGGAATAGATTCACCTTGAGAATTTCTGGAGGCCATGTGGCCCTGTTGATATCTTGATTTTGGTTCAGTGATACTAATTTAGGATTTCCAGCTTCTAGAACCACAAGATAATACATATCCATTGTTTTTAAGCCACTAAGTTTGTGGGTTTTTTGTTCTAACAGCCATAGAAAAACTAGTGTAAACAGTACAACGTTTTGGTGTTTCCACACAGAAAATTTAATAATCTGTTTAATATGGATTTTAATACTGTTTGCATTGCTTCACCATTATTCATATTTAAGCATTCCCCTCCCTCAAAAAAAAAAAAAAAAGAAAGAAAGAAATCCAAACAAAACAGCAACAAAAAACTTTAGCAAAGTGAATTATGCCCACAAATGTTTTACTCAAATGGATTTGTTTTTCTGGGTTTTTTTTTTTTGTTTGTTTGTTTTTTAAGATTTTTATTTATTTATTTGACAGAGAGAAATACAGCTAGAGAGGGAACACAAGCAGGGGAGAAGCAGGCTTCCCACCAAGCGGGAAGCCCCATGTGGGGCTTGATCCCGGGACTCCAGGATCATGACCTGAACCGAAGGCAGTCGCTTAACCAACTGAGCCACCCAGGCGCCCCTGTGTTTCTGTTTTATATGCAAAGGAATGCTAAGGTGCATGTCAAGGACAAGGGATAGTATCACAGAGATGATATGTGGAAATAAGAGGCGAGGGAGCAGAGAGGCCATGAAGATGAAACAATAGACAAGTTGAGCAAACTCTGGGAGAGAATTCTTGCTTTCCCATGATCTGTGAAATGAGAAGAGGCTCCATTCAATAACTAGGGTTGGGGTCAACAGAGAAAGAATTCTCCTACATGGTCTATGAGATACATTATAATTACTGTTGTGTTGTTATTTTTATTGCTGTTTGTCATAGCTCTGGCTGCTATAACAAACTACCATTGACTAGGTGGCTTAAACAACACACAATTATTTCTCAGTCCTTTAAAAGGTCTTAAGAAGCCAAGATCAAAGTGCCAACAGATCTGGTTCTTGGTGAGGTTTCTCTTCCTGGCTTTCAGATAGCCACCTTCTTGCCTGTCTACTTACGGCAGAAGCAGCTCTGGTATCTCTTCCTTTTCTTTTTGTAAGGCAATTAACCCCATCCTGGGGGCTCTAATCTCATAACCTCATCTAAACCTAATATCTCTCAAAGGCTCCACCTCCTAATACCACCGTATAGAGATACTTCCATTTTTCTTAAATATTCAGAATCTATAGAAATAAGTTTTTCTGTCCACCATAAATAACCTTGGAAATTCACTAGCTTTCTACTGGGAGTGTTTTAAGGATGAAGAACAGAAGCACAGGGAATCCCATAGACTGAGTGAAAGCCAAGGAACATCCACAGGTCTTTAGGAGATACCAATAATTACAGATTCTAGTCAGTTTTCAAAATTTGAGTGAGCTGACTTCCTGATGACTCTCACAGAAGGCAGCCATCACATTAAGAGGAAACTTGAACTGCAATCTCTCATTTTCTTTTCATTTTCATGAAAAAAGTTAGCATAATGGGAACTGATAAGAGCCAAATCACTGAAATATGAAAATCACAGAATTAGCATTTATCCAAATTCCTCAGCTGAGCCTATCATGGAAAGAGCTTGTTTTAATCACATCAAGTCCCTGCTTTGTGACTGTGGAGTTTCTTATGAGCTAAAATATCCCTTATTCTTTGAGGCAAAATTAATGGCTCCACCAAAGAATTAGATTAGTGAAGAAAAGCACCTTTGTAAAGCTCCAGGAAAGACATCCTCAACATTTTCAAGCTGTCACCCTGTGAAAAAGAAATGCCAGTGCGAAATCCTTTGGAAATAATCAATCTAATGGTCACCTCCTTTATGTTTCCTGTTTTCAGACTAAAAATTTTGCTCTGTTCAAATGTTAGCTTTGTTTAAGATCCAGGGTAGTTTGCATGGCCACTGCTCTTTTTCCCAGATATCTTTATGAAAGATAAAGCCCGTGAATTATATCCATGGACCTTATGTCCAAAGGTCACTGTCACTTCAGGTTTTGCTTTGCACTGAGGGGTCCAGACATTAGCTATCAGAAGTCAGTCTGTCTTATTTAAGGGTTATTTCATTTTAATCCTCAGTTATATATATGAAGATAGAATATTTTCATGGAAAAAAATAATCATTATTGTCTTGACTATTTTCCTTCCCTATTTGATGACTGCTAAGTTGTTCTTAAATTACCATGCAAATTCTCTTGGTCTCACTGACAATTATGTGTTCACTCTGGTCTTAAGAATAAAAAACTTGGATAGTCAAGAGAGTGTCTAAGTAGTCACAAAAAATTTGTTTGTCAGAAGTGAAGGAGCAATTTTGGTGTGTGAGCCAGAGTGTTATAGAGTAATATCTCTTCACTGATTAACATATGCCAATGTAGGTCAGAATATAGCAACACAGCAGTTTTAGATTCTCTTTGCATCACAACATGCTATGGACACCCCAGCTCCTTCCTCAACAGACTCAGGAATGCCACTCAAAAGTTCTGGATGTTCTTTATTTCTTCTTACTTGTTTCACTCAATGCTTTATTGAAAAGTTGTGTGCTACTGCTCTGCCATATACATTGTCCCCTTCTTTGCTCCATAAACTATATAATCTAATATTCTTTATAATTATTCTCCCAGGTTAATTTTCTAAATATATACATTTATATAAATGCAAATACAACCCATCTTCATTATTCATGGACTCGATATTTGCAAATTCACCTACTTACTAAAATTTATCTGTAGCCCCCAAATCAACATTTAGGGGCTTTCATGATCTTTCTCATATATGTGTAGAGGGTGAAAATTTTGAGTTGTATGATATGCAAGTTCCCACCCGAGGTCAAAGTAATGCTCTGCTTTTGTTTTTTAGCACTTAGACTGTATCTATTCCCCGCCCCCCACCACCACCCAGTATATTTACTACCACTTTTTTTTTTTTTCATTTTAGTATGTTTTTCTGGCAATTTCACTGTCTAAAATGGCCCTGAGTGTAGACTAAAGTGATGTGTGGTATTCCTAAGTGTAAGAAGACTGTGATTTACTTTGTGGACAAAAATGCATGTCTCCAAGAAGCTTTGTTCAGCATCAGTTATAGTGCTGTTGGCTATGAGGTCAACGTTAATTGAATCAGCAATGTATATAAATGCAGTGTTTTGTTTTAAACAGAAACACACAGTAAACAAGGTTATATATTTGTCGGTTAACAAAAATATAAACAGAAGCTTGTAGGCACCTAACCCTGTATTTCTTCTAAGAACAATGATCAGGATTCACTAATTCAGTGTTCATGGCTATTTTATAGAACATAACTACCACAAATAGTAGAATCAATGGTTTTTATTTACCGTGGGAAATTTATCAGTTCTTAAAGTATACATATTACAGTAGAATAGGGAGGACACTGACCTAAGAGTCAGGAAGTATTTAAGCTCTAGGCTCATTAGACATGCAGCTTTGTTCTCTAAGTCTTCTGATCAATTTTTTAGGTATTCAGAATGATTTGATATTTATCTATTAGTGTTTGAGTTAGGAGTGAGGCTTAGCATCGCCGTACACCTTCATCTTACATCCCTCCTGCTCTACACTCATTAATGACCACTGCTCTGAGACTCAGGTACAACACCCCATTCAAAAACATAATAAAACAGAAAGAAAAAATATATACATACATATAATATGAAAAGAAACAGGTTTTACTTTAATGATCATCTTTCCTTCCATTTTTACTTTTTCCCCTACTGTGTAAAACTGTGTAAACTTGAGTGATCTACTGTCAATAAGTTATTGCTAAATGAATATAATAATACTGTTTGGGTCATTTTTATACAAATGGACTTATTATTCAGAGACACATACTTAAATGTCTACAGATAAATTTTTATGGTGTTTGCTACTTGCTTCAAGATAATGCTCAGTGGGTGGGGGACAAAACAACCTGACACTTAAAGCAGAATGTCAGAGAGATAGGGTCACTATTCTCTTAGGTCTATTTGAATGCTTTAAAATTTTCTATAATAAAATGTTGCAGAGATAAATAATAAAGTAAGAATTGCCATTCTTCTGTGCCAAAAACCATCCTTAGAACTTCATGTATGTTGTTTTATTCAACCCCTATAAGAATATTATGTAGAAGATACTGTTTTTAATTCAGAGCAGAAATATATATATATATCCAAAATTGATTATATATATAAATTAAATATATACATCCCCAATTAATCAGTGATAGCAACTATATTTTAAACATTTAGTTTTCATTCTTTTTTTTCTTATAATGTATTATGTGTATAGCTTGTAGCAATGATAAATGTCTTCTCTGTTTCCAATTTTTAATTTTTTTTCTAGTCTTATAGCAAGATATACATACATTTTGGGAAAATAAATATATACATAGAGAAAGAGTCACTTAATTTTTTGTATCTACTTATCAAAAGTTGCCAATTCACATTTCTAGACTTAATATCTGAAAAAGCAAATGACCAAGACAAACCTTGTTCAAGAGTTCTAGAACTCAGACCTAGATATAGAAGACATAAGTAGCCTAGAATATAACAATAATTAATTTTCTGAAGTAAATTTCACCATTATTAAATTTAGAATCACAGTATATTAGAGTTTGAAATTCTAGATATCTAATCTTCTTATATTTCAAGAAAATAAATCCCAGACAAAGAGAATATCTAAAAGTGGAGACCAGGTCTCTTACTTTCAGGCATAGAGATTTACTGACATAGCTTTATAGATACCATACTGAAAGATGTATCAGGAGTTCTAGGCACAAGTGGAGGAAAGAATACATAAATGCACATAAATACATGCATGGACACAGATGCACTACACATACAAATGCAGATTGACATAAGATATTATATTATTTAAATTAACTGATTATATAATATATAATATTCATTATATTAAATTAACTGAAATGTTCCTTACTTTAAACCCAGAATAGGCATAGGTCAGGTAGAGATGATTTTTATCTAAAGCTGTTTGCAAATCCATAATTAAATCCATGCACGCTGCCAGTTACACAAAATATCACCCTGTGGTGTTATACTTGGTTAAGGATTAATTAGATTAAAAGCTTCTAAGACTAATTCATTGAGATAAGAAATGATAATTTGAGAGTCTATACAACAGAATTATTCTTACCATATTGCTTTTCTAAAGAAAGTTTTAATTATCTCTCTTTAGCCAAATGTAAAAGTATCTTTTCAGCTTAAAATATCTACTGAAGGAAGAAAAAAAATAAATCTCTATTGAGATGAAATATCTACTTAACACAGAAATATATTCTACCATGCAATTAAAATATTAAATATGAATAACATAAGATAGAGGTATACCATAACAGATGCTGTGAGTCAATGTAATGCCCGTCTATTTTTCCAAAACTCAATCATCACTTGCAAACTTCGATGAATATTTCTTTTCAGGGAATAAAAATAAAACCAAGACCAAAGCAATGCTTAAAAACATAAAAATGCCTCCAAAACCATGTCTCCTTGCAATAAAGTGAACTGCTTTTAAAAATTATAGTGAAACAGTGTTAATCTACCATAACTCTGTTGCACTTCGGCCTTTAGAGTTATATATTCTCCTCTGTACTTAAGTGACAGAGCTTCAAAAAATGCACATAGATAAGGAGAACTAGTAGAGAACTGGCATAGTAATAAAATTCAGTAGAAAATGAAAAAGAAAATTATATTTGGATGTCTAATAAGTGATAAAGGCAAGATTTTTAGTCAGGAAAGAATAGAATTGTCAATGTATAGAATCATGCAAATTTGAAATACTGGACTTGAATTTTCACATACATCACAATACATATTGAATAAAAATATATTGTGAAAAATTAAACTGCCAGATAATTCTGATTATATAGAAATTGTATTTCTACAATATTGGGGGTGAGGAGGTCAGTTATAAGAATCATACGAAAAGAAAAAAATAAACAATAAAGGAAAATACTGATTGACCTTACTGTTTAATATGGGCACATCTTTCTGTTTTGTAATAAGGTTTTGGAAATAAAACTGAAACTCAAAGAATGAAAAAAAAATTCATCACACATAATCATTTTTTTATGTGACTAACAGACAAAATGTTCCTAAAAACCATAGAAAATCTTTGTATTTCCATAGAAATACACACAAAGATGTGGAACAGCAAGTTTTAAACCAAGACCTATGCCAATAAACATAACATAGCATATTAGTTTGAAAAATAATCCAAAAATATAGATTAAAACAATATGATTCCCACCAGTTAAACTGAAAAGATAAGAAGAAAATACGGAATAGTAGGGAGTGTCATCTATTAAATATTCTCATAGATAGTCAACAGAATTTCAAATTGATCCAGTATTTCTGGAGAAAACCACACCAGAACATATGAAAAACACAATGTATAGCAATATCAGTCTAGAATTTTTTCAAAAAAATCAAAATTAAAATAATCAAAACAAATACTAATGTCTAACACTTCTCCTTTGTGTCATGCATAATTCTTGGCATTTTTCCTACATTAACTCATTTAATCATTTCTACAAACCTGTAAAATAAGTCCTATCATTATCACCCCATTTTACAGATAAGAAAAAGTATAAGAGACCAGATTCTGGTCTGCTCTTCCTTTTCCGTCCTTTTCTTTCTATTTCTAGCCCCAAACTCTCCATTGTTCTGTTTGTGCCCAGAGGAGAATATTGCTATATTCATAAACTAAAAATTTAGAGAAATATATATGTACACATATATGCATAAATGTCTATGTGTGCATATATATTATATGTATATATACATAATGTATGTATCCATATGTGTGTGTATTTGAATTTTATATAAGGAGAGTTCACAACTGGAAACAAATTCATGTATATGGGATATTTTCTGCCATAAGAGTATATAGTAATTTTTTGAATATTTTTAGTTATCACAACATTCTTATAACCAAGGAAACTAGTGAGCAGACTAGCTTAAAATTTACCTAAGTTCTCTCTTCTACATCTATGTTATGTTATTAGTTAGCTATTCCTTTAAAATATTCTTCAATGGAGGACTACTCTACGATAACATAGATTTATGCATAATTTGACCAATCCCAAATCTATATTTTTGAACACACAACATAAATATTTTATGTGTAGAATTTATGGAAACATTTATAATCTCTCATCAACCAAAAACATGACCATTCAGGTTAAAGATGTTTGAAATCCATATATGAAGGCTGGCAGTTCTTCAAAGTTATAATAATTACAAACCATATTAGGCACTTAATTGCTTGATGTTGTTGCAGTATTTCATACTTTATCTTGTGTATTTTGCACTTATGATTCATTTTTAGTGTTTTCTCACTTGAAACCACCAAAAGATAATTCATTTTAGTTTGGCACAATTACTAATAAATAACAATGAAAGTGCAAATAACATTGATACTTTCAACATGAAAGTTTCTTCATTATTAGCATGGTGGACAAATTGTCATTTCTAATTCTCAGAACTTAAGGCAGAGTAGTAAGGGCTTGGAAGATGAGCTTCATAAAAGTTCATGCCAACGTATCACCAGAAACCTCACATATAGATTGCTAGATGTGAAAAAACTAAATATATAATCAGGCAAAAGAAGATCAACTGAAACAATAAAAAACAACTACAGAATGTGGGTTAGTTATTTTCATATACTACTGACTTGTTGGGCTGAGGCTCAGGATTCACACATTGCCAGATAGAGCCTCTCAGATACCTCCCTCTACCAGTAATACCTGCCTTACTCCTTATCATTTCCTGGGATAACCTTACTTATTTTTTAAATGCCAACTAAGCTGCATCTTCTCTTGGAAGTCGCCCCCACACATGAACACACAGACACACGTGCATGTGTGCACGCACAAACACACACACACAGCGGGAGCGGGGGAGAGGTTTTGTCCTCTACAAAACTTTCTCAGAGCCCCGTATTATGGACTGAGTCATGTCCTCCCGAAAGATATGGTCATATTCTAATGCCTGATATCTGTGAACATGCAAACAGTTTCTCCACATGTAATCAAATTAAGATGAACTCACACCAATTTAAAAATGAGCCCTAATCCACAATGACTAGCATCCATTTAAAAAGAAAGAAATGGAAACATAGATATAAGGGAGATCATTATACGAGGACAGAGAAAGAGGCAGGAGCGATGCATGTTAGCCAGCCAGGGACTGTCAGCAGCTACCAAAAAGAAGCTAAGAAGAGTCAAAGAACAATCCTCCTCTAGTGCTTTCAAGAGGATGATGGCCTTGCTGCATCTTGATTTCAAGATTCTAGCCTCAGAAACTCTGAGAAAATTTATTTCTGTGGTTTTAAGTCATCCCATTTGTGGTACTTTTCGATAAGGCAGCCCTCTAAAACTAATACATCCCTAATACTTTCTTCCTCATTCATTCATTCAAGCAAATTTTACTAAATGCAGACTCCATGCCAGAGAGTATACTTGCTTGCTTCCCTCCAATTCCTCTGCCAATCAGTGGGGCCCCTCAGGAGAGGAGCTTTACCATTATATTCTCTAAAGCCTACACAATTTCACATACAGAAGAGGCTCCTAATAAATTACTGTTGATTAAATGATTAAATACCACTCTCGATCTTTCAGATGGAGCTTCTTTTTAACATTGCTTTTATCGACTAGTAAAGAGTGGTGTCCAAAGAGACCTGAGGGCTGAAAGAAAAAGGAGCTGTCTTTTAATGACAATCACAAATCTATCCAAAGTAAACAACAGAATATGTGCATTTTAAACTGAGCTTAGATTTTTTTGTTGTTGTTGCTGTTGTTCTCATCAACTATGCAAATAAAATGGTATTTCTCTTTGATTGTCTGAATGTTCTTTATTCCATCAACATAAAAATAGCCAAATGGACTTTTATAGAACTTGAAGGGTATGTTTGGGAAGGCATGAAAAAAAGGATAGTATTATATATATGTATTTATATATATAACTCTGTTTGTATTATATATAGAAAACTCTGAAGTCCAAATGCCTGAGTTTGAATTCCTGCTTAGCCACTCCTTAGGTATAACCTTAAGAAACATTCAGTCTCTCAAGGTCTGCAGCTGCTCATCTATAAAATGTGACTAATAAGTATAAATTACATATGAAGCACATGTGAGGATTCAAAGACATGCTAGATATTCAACACAGTGTCTTAGATACAGTGAATGTTCAGTCAGCTTAATTTGCTTTAGTTCTATTGCATTACTTTCATTATTAATACTACTTCTATATTTTTGGTGACAAAATCTTGCTGCAAGTGCTTTAGTTACCCCATAGGATAAAATCTACAAGATCTTTTAAGAGACAGGAGGTCACTCATTTATTTATATATACTATGCAGGTAATAATCTCAAAAATAAGGACCAAAAGAGAGATTGCTTTTTCCTTCAAGAAGCAGTCAAACTACATAAGTATCCTGATTGCCTTCAAAAGACTTTTTAAATTGGGAGTCTCTGGTAGCACTGAGACACATCACATGGAATGGTTTTCCATGTGAATACACAGATGAATCAGAATCAACCACTCATGGTTAGATAGGAAGAGATACAATTGCAGGATTCAATGACTTCCTATTTTCCATGGAAAACTATTATAACACTTTAGCTAAGTAACACAAGACGTTTTATGTTCTAATTTCTCACTGGTCCATATGGAATAACAGCTCCCACATTATATTTCATTTTTTATTGGTTCTGCTTTCCCTATGTTTTTTTTTTTCTTTTTCTCCTGTTTATAACATTCATTTTTCTCCCAGTTGAAAACCTATAAATTATTTTTCTATTCTTTATGAGGTTAACTTTTTACTTTTAACATGCAAATTTTAAGTTTAAAATTGGTAGCTGCAAATCCTGTGGAAAAACTGAGGGATGTGATTCTATTTCAATCTCATTATTGCTACCTTCTCCATTTTAAAGATTCATTTCCCATATGTTGGTTCTAAGTTTCTGTCCCCACCCAATGAAATATTTTTTTAAATTATTTTATAGTCAATTTCAATTAAGTCACTTACTTTCTTTGCTCACAATTTCTATTTGCATCTCAAATAATTTTTTCTGAAATTATTCATCTAGAATGCATTCATTAAATTATATTTAAAATATAGCCTTTAGAATTACATTTATTGAAGTGTTGTAGGTGAGAAATAGTGTTTTTGTTAGCCCATAATTTTGATTTTATTCTTTTAAAAATTATTTTATTTTATTTATTAGAGAGAGAGAGTGAGAGAGAGCATGAGAGGGGAGAAGGTCAGAGGAAGAAGCAGACTCCCTGTAGAACTGGGAGCGCAATGCTGGACTCATCCAGACGACTCCAGGATCATGACCTCAGCTGAAGGCAGTGGCTTAACCAACTGAGCCACCCAAGTGCCCCAGATTTTATTTTTATTCTTGAATAATAATTTATCCCATGAACATCCCTGCCCTTACCCCTTACCACTCTTACTCCACAGCACTTTGAAGAGCCCACTTTCCTCTTCTGACTTCCATTGTGTTAATGGGAAGTCAAATGTAAAACTACTATTTTATTTTAAGTGATCTGACTCTTCTCTTGATTACTTTTAATATATTTCATTCATGTTTGGTATGTTTCAGTTTCCCAACAATGCCCTCTGTTATGCATTTCTTTTATCCCGCTTATGACTTATTGGACTTCCTAGAACCAAAATTCATGTCTTTAAGCAATTTTGAAGATGATCCACCATTAATACTTTAGCTATTACTGCTCCCCATTCTTTCCTCACTTCTGGATTCCGATAAAATATATGTTAGACCATCTCCTTCTGTCTTGCATGTCTCTTTTTTTCTTCCTTTTTCTTTTTTTTAAAGCTTTTATTTATTATTTGACAGAGACACAGTGAGAGAAGGAACACAAGCAGAGGGAATGGGCGAGGAAGCAGTAGGCTTCCCACTGCACAGGGAGCCCGATATAGGGCTTGATCCAGGACTCAATCTTGGGACTCCGGGATTATGACCTGAGTCAAAGGCAAATGCTTAACGACTGAGCCACCCAGCTGCCCTGTCTCTTAACCATTCTTTCCTAGTCTCTCTACATTTGATCTTTGTGCTACATTCTGTATGATTCTGTTCAATCTAGCCTCTGCATTTCCTAATTTTAACTTTAGGTTTTGTTTTGGTTTTTTTTCCATTATGCTTTTACCCACCCATTCAATTTGATGTCTTCTGCTTGTTGTTTATGCTCTTGCTTTTTGAAAAAATTTCCTTCTGTTTTGTAATTTGTATTGTGTATTTTTATTTACATTTGTGCTCCATTTGTCAAAAAGAAAAAGAAGCTGTAGAAATAACAATATAAAATTATTTCCCTCTAGATAAAATTTTACTTTTAATTTGTTAGTGGCTCTCTTATGTTTCCAAACTATACAACTCTTATTTGATTTACCAGCTTATAACTTGGAGGCTTTAAAAGTACTGTAAATTTGAACCCAAAATGTGAATCAGGTTACAATTTCTCATGGGAATTAAAAATAAAACAAACAAAATAAAAATTATCCAGAGCCCAGGATAAGACATAAATGTTTATTTTGTTTCCCTTTGCTGATTTAACAGATATGTATCCACTTCTAGGGCTGTCTTAAAGACTGAGTGATATAATGATAAAAAATCTTAGTAACACTAAAATAGTATAGTAACAGAAGCAATAATAGTCATGAACCTCGTTTATGACTAAATCACAACAGTAGATAATTTTTATTCTTTGTATAGTTGCGTACAAAATCTTGCATATTTTAGACATTTAGCACTTTTTTTCAAAACAATGAGAATGCAAACATATAAATTAAAAATATCTTAATGTCTTAGTGCAGTGGTTTTTAAAATATTTCTAGCTATACAAGTGTTTTTTTCTCTCTCTCTGTGTGTGTGTGTGTGTGTGTGTGTGTGTTTCCCCCAAAACTGCAAACTGGATAATCCCACTCTTTCTACACTCCTCAAGGAAAACCAAAGTACATTTTTGCATTCCTGGAGGAGGTCAATATATTAGTATTTACCACATTATTTTCATTAACTGGAAGACATGAGGAAGATACTTACATCAGAGAAGACAAGGTCTCTGAACTGAGGAGATCTGTGCTAAAGGAGTAGGTGGGATGCCAAATACTTATAGTTTAACAAGGAGGGACCTATATGAATAACAGCCTTCTTTTAAACCAGTGAAAACTTTTATTTTATGAGACATGCATGAAGTTTCTGTGGTGTTAAACAATTTTCATAACCCTTTTCTTATCAATTATGCATTTGCCTTTTAAAAAGATAGACTAGCTTGATTCTTATTAAACTCCTGGGTTATACTTGTGAATATTTCTACTTTCACCTATGACCAATAATTCTAAAACTGTATGTTCACATCTGTTTGGAGTATAATACTTATTTTGGTAGTATAGTTGTCATTTGTATAACTGGATTTCTTTTGTTCACTAAATTCAGTTAACTGTTATATTAAAAGCATTACCACCACCATTTTTGCAACACTGATTCAGTGCCCACAAGGTAACTTTCTTGCTAACCTCTTGGTTATTTACTACGTACCCAGGTGTTCTGTTTTATCCTCACAAAACTCAAAAGCAGGCATCACTACTCATTTTCTTCTTCTTTTATTTATTTATTTCATTTTAATAAGGGCTTTCGAATCCAAAGAATACAGATCAGTAGCCCAAAGACTCACAACTCCTAGTTCATTGTTGACGCCCCGGTATTTTTCATTCTAAAACCCTATAACGAATTTGTCAAATGAAATCCTATGAGACTTACAAGTAGTAAACAATCCAGTCTGAGGGGAATTGGCATTAAAGTTGATGCAATGTATTTCTATTATAATTCAATTTCCTTGGACTGGATGGTACAACTATGACAGAAAATGTAAGATCCTAGAATAGATTTTCATGTTTAACAGAAAAAATCAGTCTCCTCAAAGTTTTCCTTATCTTTCCTGAAAGATTTTAAAATTTCTTACTTTCTTAGTGCAGTGTTTTTCATAAGTCAGATAATTATCTTTTAACTCCACTATGTTTAGATGCGTATCAATGCGCTGGATGAATGTAGGCGTAATTGGCATAATAGGTTTTTCTCATTTGCTTTTTCTTGTTTATCACCCAGAGAAGGAAATGTCATTAACCTACTTTACATTTAGCAGACAGGTTCAAATATATTTCAAATATGTTCCTGTCTCGCTTTGTTGACATCCTTCCTTTATTTCCACTGTAATCCATCCTTCACTGTGAGGTTAAAATTAACTTACTCCCCTCATTCATTAATCCTATATGAATTTGTAGAAGGCAGTCCATGCCACACCAGCAGTCCTTGACTTTTAGAGGATGGGGACTAGGTATTTGCTGAATAGAAGGAAATTCCCCTGCAGAGTGAGCCTTGGGGCTTCCTATTTTTAGGCTAGTGATCCTTTAAACATGTCATGACTGAATAAGTAATTAGTTCACACAAACTTGAATTTTACCTCACATTAAATATTTATAGGTTTCCATTAACCTGGTCTAAATTCATGGAAACAGACTTGATGAGACTGCCTCCAACACCACCCCTCCACAAATTTCAATGCTTTGTTAATTTATTTTTTGAAAAATATAGTTGTGATCCTCATACTTACCTGCTCCCAAACCTCTCATGATTCCCTGTTACTGAAAGAACCAGATGCTTAAAACAAGCTGTATCATCCCCAAATCTCCCCAGCAAGTAGAGGCCACTGAAAGTCTATATTGGAAAAGAGAGGGTATTAATTTTTGTTTTTAATATTTTACTTATTTATTTCAGAGAGAATGAGAGAGGGCGAGCATGAGAGGGGGAAGGTCAGAGGCAGAAGCAGACTCCCCGCTGAGCAGGGAGCCCGACGCAGGACTGATCCCAGACTCCAGAATTAAGACCTGAACTGAAGGCAGTCGCTCAACCAACTAAGCCATCCAGGCACCTGAGTATGAAGAATTTTAAAAAGTCATTAAGGTATGAGTTTATGCACTCTTCCCCTTCACATCTATATATAACCTACAGAAATCATGTTGAAATGAATTGTCGCATTTCTCTGCCATGCCTCTGCTGCCACTACCAGCGTCTTAATTCAGGGCTTCATTGTATCTCCTTTGGGCTACTTCAGGACCAACCTAATTCACCTACCTGAATCTTACTGCGTTAGCACCAGTCCATTTTCACTCTCTAGCCAATGGAATCTTTGTAGCAGAAATATGTGTCACGTCCTCCCCCTCCTTATCCAGGCTGTTAGTCTGTCTAAGACTTGGCAGACACCTGTGTCTCCAACACCTTGCATGCTCCTCCTCTACTCTCATGCTCCTGTTGTGCCAAACCTCATTAGGCAACTTGTTAACGGACCTCACTGCTCTCTCACGGGTGTAGAACAATCCCCTCTTGCCTGTTCATCGAACTCTTATTTATTGTTCAAAGTCCTACTCTGAATATTACCTCATCTATGCAGTCTCCATTATTGCCTTTGTCAAAAGAGAATTAGTCATCTCTTCCTCTGAATTATTTCTATACCCTTGAATGTAATTTTTATTGCTCATATCTCACAGTAACTCATGGCATTAGGATTATTACCAATTATTCAACTAATTTCTGAATCTCATAACTCTTAAAGGCAAGAAAAATCAAAAGATTTTTCTGAGTCTTGCTGTATATCAGAACTTGTAATGGGGAGATGGCATAACTAGACAGATGAAACCCCTGCCCTACCTGACACGATAGATTAGTGACAGTATCACTCTTCTTTGCTACTGTAAGAAAGAGAAAGTGCCAAGATACATCTGTTAAATAAACAAATGGGGAAACCATCTTGTTAAATAAATGGATACAGTATCAACCATAAAGACAATTCAATCTCATTTTTTGAAACCAACTTCATTATTTTTTATTGGATTTGGTCAGTATTTTCAGAAGCTGAGCAGCAAAGGATGGCAATGCCATATTCAAGCCAAACTGCTGAAGGAGAGATAATCACCCATCTGAAGACTATAATGTGTTCTTAGATATAAAAGACAGATAGGAAGACATGCCTCAGGGTATCTTATCCATCCTGCATGGAGCTCTCCGGAGGTGAGTTCACATAGTTCTACAGACTCTATTATAGTTCTGTCTAGACTTGCCTTGAATAGCTCCAATAATAGCAAATCCCTCACCTCCCATTACAAGCTGTTCCATTAACAATTGTAAATTTTTTAGCAACTGAGAAAAAAAAATAGTGTGTATATATAGAATTTCAGCAACAACTTGCTGTTTTACTTTCCTTGCTAATACTCCTCTTTTTTTTTTCTTTAAGTGGATTTCCAGTATTCTAAATGACAAGGAAAAAAAAGGCATTTCTTCTGGTTTTTGTTACTGTTTGCTTGTTTGCTTGTTTTTGAGAGAGAGAGAGAGAGAGAGAGAGTGCGAGCAGGGAGGCAGAGGGAGAGAGAATCCTAGGTGGACTCCACACATTGCACCAAGTCTGATGTAGGGCTTGGTCTCATGAGTCTGAGATTATGAGTTGAGCTGAAATTAATAGTTGGACACCTGACCTGCCAAGCCATCCAGGTGTATTACTTCTGTACTCATCCTTTATTTCTACTGTTTTTGACAAAACAAGACTGTAGAGGAACTAGTGTTCACCTAATCCAACAGCATTGTTTAAGAGACAAGGTAAAGGAGTCCAGGGAAGAAAATAACCTTTCAAAGATGAGCTGGATATTTAATGGACAAGCCAGAACTAGAACCTAGGTCTGTCCTATGTACCACATATATTTTCCACTGTACCATCTCCTCAAAGAGCTTAATCTGAGCAAGATTTCATCCAGCTTTTGGTCTCACCTACATTTATAATCTCCATGGTAAGAATTAGAAAAATTACTTTATAATTGTTTTTGACAAACTAAAATTCAATAGTGCTAATGAATTCACTGCATTTCCCTTATCTTCTGACCCATTTCCCCCTCCAGCTTGAGCCAGGCAAACTGTGATCACCAATACAGCCCTTCCCATTACCCTGAGAAGAGATCTTCTTTTTCTGCCTGGTTCCTGGGGGATTTGTGATATGGACTAATACAATGGGTCTGAAAGGACAGACTCTGTGAAGCAGAGGAGGAAAGAAATATTAAAAGAATACAACCACACCACACTAATGTCTAGGAATCCAGAGAGAGGAGGGGCATGCAGGCAATGCCTTTTGACCCAGAAAAGAGGGATTTTTGGTAATAGAGGGTGAGGACAGAGAGATATCAAGTGATGCTTCAGATGGTGCTGAGTGTAAGAGTTTTAAAGAGGAAGAGAGGGGCGCCTGGGTGGCTCAGTTGTTAAAGCATCTGCGTTTGGCTCAGGTCATGATCCCAGAGTCCTGGGATCAAGCTCTGCATTGGGCTCTGTGCTCAGCGGGAAGCCTGCTTCTCCCTCTCTCACTTCCCCTGCTTGAGTTCCCTCTCCAGCTGTGTTTCTCTCTTTCAAATCAATCAATCAATCAATCAATCAATCTTAAAAAAAAAAAAAAAAAGGAAGAGACATTTGGGATTATGGCTGAAACCCTCTTTATCATCTAATGAAGAGTGATACTCTGTTATCATTGTCATCATCATTAGACCTGTTAGAATTGTTCTAATAATTGTGGCCTGGAAATAAAAGCTGTGGCTCTATTGGGGCTAACCTAAATAAACAATGTAACAATTCTTTCACAAGTAAGTGTGAGTGCATTTAAGAATATTTCTAGACCAGATTGCTCAGCTTTCAAGTGACCTATGATCTAAGAACAGATCTGTAACATGTACCTTGTACATGTTGCAACAACAGCAACAACAACAACAATAAATAGTAATAACTGGCAGGCAAATCCTAAAGTATTCTCTGGCCCTTTACAGAAAATGATTGCTGACTCCTCTTCTAGACAAAGGGCAAAGTAGGCCCTTTCAAACTGGACTTCAAGGTATCCCTTGAAAAACAGACAGAACCGTTGTCAGATGAAGACTTTATGAATGCTCTGTGGAGGCTGACAGGTTGAGAAGAGAAGATTCAACATGAAATATATCATAAATTTAAGTGTCATTTATTGAATAAGAATCATGCTAAGATTCTGTTAATATTAGAATAAGGACCACCAAAACTTTGGAGTTAAAATTAGTATCTTTGAACAAACTGCATTACTTCAACAAACATCTGTTTCTTCATTCATAAAATGGAAATAAAAATATCATGGTAAAAAATTAAATTAGGTAACATATTAACTATCAATCCTTCATATCACCTAGCCCAAATGAAAAGGTAACTAGAAATAATTAAATTGTAGGTATTTAATTTTTTTGTGTGACTTAAAAAAAAAAAAAAGTCCAGGTCTTACAACCAGGTTTCTGAGCAATTGACATCTCTCAGAGAGCTCAGTAAGATAGCTGAAAAGCAAACACTAAGCTATTTTAATGTATAGGAGATATAGGACATTTATTTTCCTTCCTAAGTAGGTTCAGATGTCCAAATGGACTACAAAGGCAATTATTATCCACTCATTGTTTTCCTATAGAAAAAGAATAAAAGCCCTTCATTTCTTTACCAACAACCCAGCTCCTTCTCAATATGTCACCTTCAAATAATTATACAAGTGACACACTTGATTCTGTTACTAAGTCATAGAATTGACCACTAGACATGAACCTCAATGGTAGTTCCCTAAACTTCTTTGTGGTCAGTCACTATGCTGCTCATATATGGCTAATTAGGCCTAGAGAGTAGATGTTATAGTTATCCTGGCAACTGACTGGGAAGGGAAAGTATAATTCCTAACAGGAACCAGGGACAGTATTAATTATAAAAATTAATTATTACTTCCATTATCATCAATGAAAGTAATGAAAGGTTATGTATATAATTGTTGCAAACACCTTGTTCTTCAGTTCCTATTCACAGCTGCATTCTCAGTTAATTAGTACCTAATATGCATAGTATTCGGTTAATACGTCTATGGTGTTTAATACTTGGTTAAAACAAGTAAACAAAACAAAACAAAAACTACAGAGAACACAACAAACACAAAACTGAAAGATTAATATTTGCATTAAAAGTTTTATCAAAATCTCCCTCTGCCCTTTAAAATGTCTAGATACCATGACTGAATGAATCTTATACCAGCTATGAGGGAAAGATGATCTGGATATCTTAGCGTCATTCCATTTTACTATTACCTGTATTTGAGGAAAAGCTGAAATAGGATTTGTTACGCCAAACCGTGACAGCCTAATGGTATTTATGTGGGTAGGTATGGGTAAGTAAGTGAGTTAATGTTGCAGTATTTTTAAAAGCCAGCTGTTCCCCAAACAAGAAAATAACTGGCTTTCGTAAATGATCAGTTGTATAAAAAGGTCCAAGCTTTGCAAATTTCCACACAAGATATTCAGAAAAGTTCTCCACCTACCTAAATAATCTCATTCCAGCAACCAAATTGTGGGGCTGAGAGCTTTGGTTTCATGTCCAGAGATACCCAGAGTGTCACTAAATTGGAAATGTCACAACCCTTGGGGCACCTGAAAAATGCATATTATTTCACATCTGTTTTTCACTTGATCCCAATGGACCTGATATTTCTCCAAATTGCTATGTGAAAAAACCAATTTAATTTGATTGAGGTATGAACAGAAACTTACAAGCAAAGTGGAATACTTGCTTTAAGGTTAAAATGGGAAACTTTGCTTTGTATTGTTATTGCTGAGAAATGTTTCTAGGAGTACTGCTCTCTTTTTAAAAACCTTCTTGCCTTGTACTGATGCAACCGTTAACTCATCTCTGTAAGATCTAGTTCAAGAAGTGTTCCAAGATCGTGTCCCAAAATATGTATTTTTCTCTTTTCTGAAAATTTTGTACAGGTATAATCTCTAAAGTTTGATGATGGAAAGATAAGTTTATTAGTGAATGCACTGAGCTGAAAGTACAACTCTGTTCCTTGCTAGTTGTGTGAACTTGACCAAATTATTTAACTACTCTGAAACTCAATTTCCTCAGACACAAAATGGGAATAAAGGAGTGATCATAAGGATTAAATAAAATAAGGTATATAAACATCTCAGTAAATAGAAATGACTAAACAGACCCAAAGAAATACTAATTCTATTCATTTTTTTAAAAAATAAAAATTTATTCCACTGAATTAAGCCTTAGATGATGGAAAATAAGGGCTCTTGGTGCTTTCATGTGTGATAATAATGTGGCTCCCTTTCATAAACATTTCCTATTTATTAGTACTCCTTCATGTATTCTGAAGTTTAAAGAATCTGATGAACATGGTTTTGACTACCAGAACATCAAAAATCACTCCAAATGCAATGAACATAAAGCATACCAAGACTGTGTTGAAGGGAAACATTGGCATTCTAAAGGAAGATGGAATATATCCCAATCCATCAACCCTCTGATCATCCCTACATTCTTGCCCATCTCCCCAGGGGGAGGCGTCCGATTAAATTTAGCACAATTCATTCTGCAGCAGTGCTGTGTGTGAGCTGATAAGCACACTGAGCAGCGAGAGAGCATTGTCTGTACCTTTTCCCTAGAGCACTGGCTATTTATTTCACTTCTACCCCAATAGAGCAAAGACATTTACTAAATTTCACTTGATGCTGTCACAGGATCCCTTTGAAAAGCACCATTTGCAGCAGGCTG